>JABUQX010047407.1:17500-35331 GCA_015478945.1 Trachelipus rathkii | reverse complement strand
TAGAACGCTGTTTATTGTTCACTTTACGCACTTTTGGCTTTACAGATTTAAAAAATTTTATATGAAGAAAAAAAAAAATCCCTTTTTTTGGAGAAACATTTAATATTTTTGTACGTTTACAATAAACTTATTTATTTTATTAAACAAGTTTCTAAATGGATTGGAATTTTGTGGCGTTATAACAAATTCTTTACTCTTCAAAAAGTGATGCTGTTATAATGGAAAAGGTCGCCCTATAATTCAAATTTTTATTATCAAAACCATTTTATAACAAATTACTGCCATATTTACGGAAAAAATGATTTCATATCTGTTTCTTTTTTGGGTAGTACGCAATAGCAATAAAAATATAATAAAAAGATTAGTGAAAAGTTAATAAGTGATGGGAGATTAAAAATTGCATAAACTGAAACAGAAATAGAGGGAATTAATAGGTATGAGGGACAAGTATCGACTAAAGGAATCATCCCGTAAAGTCTCATCTCACTTGATGCAATTCTCCATTCGAGCAAGAGAGGCAAAAAGCTAAACAACTTGATCTTTGAAAGTTTAGATGGGAGCGGAAAAGGATATTCACATTGGAGGGAGAGGCCACAGTCTAGAATTAAACCGATGCACTGGAAAATAACAAGATTGCGGTCCGTCTTTAGCTGCCATAGTATGATTACAATAAAAATTTGTGGGGGAGGGGGGGGGAATGGTCATATGGGTATGTTTTCATGAGATAAGGGAAATTATAAAATGGTGATTATTATATTTAGACAATTGCGAACGGGCGCTTTAAACCTACAACGTATGCAGGCGTAAGCAATTAGGGGGGGGGATTAAGCATGTATTTCGGGGGACTGAAAGATGGAAGAGTTAACTGTTTCCCGAAAACGCTGGACTACGATTTCATTAATATTTATCCAGAACAGTTAACTAATTCTGATGTTACACATACAGTAAGTGGATTATAAGTAAAGTGGATAGGGAAATAAAGACAGAAATTCAAATCAAAAGAGAGCTTTATTGTATTGAGCCAAAGAAGTCTGACAGGAAGAATTCGGTTTCTTTTATAGTATATTGGGAAGTGGAATATATTATATATATATATATGGAGTATATATATATTATATATATATGAGCGATATATATTATATATTATATATATATATATATATAATATTATATATAATATATCAATATATATATAATATATATATAATATATAATATATAATATAATTTCTTTCTTTTTTTACTTTATCTTCAACTGTTTTCAACTTTTTACCAACGCAATCTCATATTGTCAAACGTAAAGTGTGGGAGGGAAGTGGGGAAAGGAAAGAGGGAAAGGAGAGAGGGAGGAGAGAGGGGGGAGAGGAAAGAAAAAGAAGCTTGGTAAAAAGGGGGGAAAAAAAATTATGGAAGTTTAAAGGGGGGGGGGAAAGAGTGAAATTTACCCATATATATATTGGAAGATTAAAAGAAAAAAAAATTTTTAAGGGGGGAACCAAATGAAAAAAAATTTGGGGGGGGGGAAAAAAAAAAGGGGGGGGATTTTTTAACCCAAAAAAACCAAAAAATTCGGGAATATATTTATTTATAATGGTACTAATTTGAATAAAAGTTGTTAGGATGGTATTAAGAGAATCAAGAATATATTTAATTAAATAACGAATCGAATAAAAAGTGTAATTTTAATTTAAATTGATTATTGTTTTTAATTGATTTAATTATTCCTATTGAGGATGAAAATATTAAAAATTAAGTGTGAAATTAAGAAAATCCCATAAAAGTTGTAGATTTGTGACGTAGCAATTACATATTTTTTTACCTACACTGCAAAGTAGTCAAAATCACTTCAAATAATCTTTATAAAAAATGTGCCTCAAACAGCTCATTATAAAACTCATTTAGCTCTTACCTCGCTTATGTTACCTGAGTTCTTCGTTTAGGGCAATTATACACTATGTGTCCCAACTCTTTACAAATTATAGATTTATTCATGAAATTAAAATTATCCACTTCATAATAAAGCTATTTCATAGGTGATTTAGTAACGTTATTTAATAATATATAAATTAAAAAATACAAGATACGCTAATATTCTCTATCAAACTTCATTTCTCTCTTACTATTTTTAAGAGCATTATATACCTTATAGATATGCTATATAATCAAAATATGTGGTAGTAATAAAAGGATTAGTTATCAATAATCCTCATTATGCGCCTACAAGAAAAATTAATGATGTTTAAGGTGACACATTAAGTATAATTACTTTGTGTTCTCTTTGTCATCTTATGCTTCTCTCCGCACATTCTATCATTCTCTTGTTATAAATAAGCAACGCCTATTCTTTTATCGCTCTTTCTATTATAATACAAAACTATAATCTACAAACAATATTCATACTACTTCTCTCTAAAAATTTCATTTTGCGGCTTTATGAATACTACAAATATCTCTAACTTATTCTTTACGTGTTCATCCCAGTATAACCAGTAAATCATTAAATTCACGTGTTTTTTTACCTAACACAAAACTCGTCTTCACTTATTTTATATAATACAATCGATTAACTTTTATAATCTTTCTGTCACTGAATATCCAATATACCGATCTTACTTCAATATCACATTCATAATGTAAACATGATATCCATGTATTATTTTCATTATTTAATAATATAGAGATTATATAAATGACTTATTAAATAATTATAATTATTTATTATTATTTTATTAATATATTATTTATATAATTTTTATTAATATTTTATATATTAAATAGAATTTATTAATTAGAATTTAATATAGATTTATATATGTATAAAAAATAGATATATTAATATATATTTAAAAATTATAAATGAATATAATTAATATTTTTTATATAATATATATATTTTTTTTAATATATTATAATTATTTAATAATTTTTTAAAATACAATATATATATTATAAATATATATTTTATGATATTAACTTTTATATGAGAGAAGATCATTTAGATTATATTAATAATTAATAATATATTTATATTTTTTATTTTAATAATAATATTGTATTAATTTAGAAGAATATATTTATTATACTAATATATTTATTTAATTATATATTAATATTAATTAATATAATATACTATATAGTTAAATATACCTGTAGAAATAAATGAAAATAATAAAATGATGTGTTTTTAATATAAGAATTATTATAAAAATATCAATATTTATTATAGATTATGAAAAGAATACAACAGGTGGCAACTTTTTTCAAAGCATTTTAAAGAGGTGTGGTGTTATCGACCTTTTTATACTATATGTTAAATATAATTTTTTTACGAAAAAAGTAGCATTCTAGTCACTCTCTCTCACTCCGTTTTAATAAGTTTTTAATTAGTTCTCAATATTTAAATAAACAAAGTTTAAAATATATTTTATATTATATATTATTAGATATTAATTATTATTTATTATTAAATTATTTTAAATAATATTTAAATGACTATTATATTATTTTATTATTAACATCAGATGTATCTATTTTATTACTTTACATTAAATTTTATTATATTTATTATTATTATTTAATCTTAGGTTTTAATAAGTTTAGTAATTTTACTTATTTATGTATTTATTATTATTAATTGCATTCAGTATTGATTATTTATAGTTCAGATCCTTTTTTATTTAAATTGATTTAAACTTCAAATTTATTAAATAAATCAGGCTTGATTAAACAACAGAACAAATTTTACATTTATATTATTAAATATAATATATAATTTCTAAATTTAGCTTTAAAGAGGTTAAAATGTTTACCTTTTCAACATCCTTTATCCACGTAAATAATTCTAAAATCTCAAGTGAAAGAAGAACCACCTATACTCTTAATTTATAAATTAGTAGCTCAAAACTATTACATTGAATTTAACTATACACATACCTGTTGTTTTGATCGGTCTCTCACCTTCCTACATTTTTTCTTTCCTGTAATAAGTGTTTTATTGATTTGTCTTAAGTTGTGGAAATTTGTGAGTTTATTTAAATAATAGAAAAAAAAATTATTAAAGGTATTAAATATGAGTTTTATTGAAATAACAGTTTTTTCATATGTAGTTAAAAACTTTTAAGGAAATCATTATTTATAATCTTTCATGAGAGATGGTAGTTCAAAAGATGGCATAATTGTTTTACTTGTATAAGAAGAGAAGCTAAATAAATAAAAATTTATATTTTGCATCTATTTTTTTTTTAGGAAGACACTGAAAATTATGAAAAGCTTCTTTCTTATACTTCTTATAAAAATAATGATTAAACAATATTAAATTTATTAAAATATAAGGTATTTTAATAATTTAAATAGAAAAAAACAATATATATTGACACATATTATTAGTTCATTTAATTTACCTTATTATAAATTTATTTATTTTATGGAAATTTGAAATTTTTTTTAAATAGTCATACTTTAAATATTATTTAAGTTAATATTTTTACTTTTAGTTAATTATTGTTGTTGGATATTGTTGACCCAAACAGATAACATTTTGTATAGTTAATAAAGTTACTATTATAATATTCTTGTGAAATTTTTTTTATTAGATATTATTTAAAAGTTTTATCTTAACTAAATAAAAACTCTTAAGATTTTAAGGAAATTTTGTTTTACGTTATTTTTTTTTTTAATTATTTATTTAAATATATTACGTGTTTTTTAAACTTACAATGGTCTAAAAGCTATTTAAAGGAGAGATGATATTTAGTTATATTTGAGAATTTTTTATTTTGTAGAGTAATGTGTAGAATGAGGTTTATATAGTGTATCTCTTAATTAAGATCAGATAGATAATTTATAACAGTCTCATAAGTTAATGCTCTATTTTATTTATAATTTATATTTTACTATCTCTAATTACAGCTTTAAAGTAAATCTATTTCTCTATTCCATATCCACTATAAGTATATCATACTTTGCCTCTTTTAATTTTATATGAATATTAATCGTGGTTTACACAAAATTCAACGAGATTTTATTTATAGATTAAGTATTTGTTGAATTTAAAAATTTTGTTTTTTATACAGAAGTTTTTATGATGATAGGAGAATATATGAGGGTTTTTAGTATTATACTATCAATTTTACTTGAAATTGAGTCGACAGATACTTTACACCAAGTTGTATTACATGTGTTATTTTGTACATTATGTTCGTCTTCTTTCGATCAGTTGTTTGCAATAAGATATTTGAGTAATGCTTTTTTAATTTATAAATATTCATGTTGCAAAGAAATATTGAAGATTTGATAATTTAAAAATAACATTTACTATTATTAAAATTGTCACTCTCACCTTTTTTTTTTTTGTGTATAATTGTGTATTTTTTGTGTTGAATATGATAGTATACACTTTTAATATCTATTCTAGAAGGGATAGCTTAATGAACGTATGCTACTTTCTTTATATTTGAAGCATCTTAAATCTAAAAGAAGTTAATTTCTACTTTAATCTATTAAAAAAATGCATTTTAACATTTTATCCTATTTTGTTAATTATTATCCAAACTCAAACTGAAAAATGGTACTTAGGTAAATAACTATATACGAACTTACATTAACATACATTATGATTCATCTCATTAAGTATTATTAACTCATAATTTACCTCACGCACAAATTTTTAGAGTGGAAATATAGAAAGAGCGATAGATTGTGGATACATTTTCGGAAAAATAGCTTTAAAATTATTTAAAATGAAATATTAACAACACAAGTATGCAGTAATAGCTAAAGAATTTTATTTTTATAAATTTAAACACCCACAAAAAAAACCAATAGAATAAAGCAAAAATAAATTGAAAAAAACTTTGATAAGATTAAAAAAATAAAAATAAACAAATTTCCTCAACCATATTCGTATGTATTTTATTCCCAAAACGGATTCACGTTTGTTTTAGAAGATTTTTAAGAAAAAGAAAAGGTTTAAAAAAAAAAAAAAAAACAAAAAACCCCCAACATAAAAACAACTAGGGGGAGAGGGTGGGTTGAGAAGAGGAGGGGGTGAGGAGAGGGGGAAGAGGAAGTCAGTGTGTCGTGGGTAAGAGGGGAAGAGTGGTTAACTATTTTTTTAAATTTTTAGGTAGGCGGGGTGGAGGGCTGGTCAGGTGGGGGGGGCGGGTGTTGGGTTTGTGTATGGCATTCAAGATGTTGACGAGGGATGGGAGGGTGGGATGGGGGGGTGAGTAATTGGCAAGCCACTGAACGGGAAAAAAAGAGCCGGGGATAAAACTGGATGGGGGGGGAACTTTCTTGGGGAAAGAGGATTCTAAATTTTAATATGTTGTTTTAAAATAATTTTTTCCCGATTTTTTAAAAAAAAAAAAAAAAAAAAAAAAAAAAAAAAAAAAAAAAAAAAAAAAAAAAAAAAAAAAAAAAAAAAAAGCAAACAAAAATAAAAAAAAAAATAAAAAAATTTAAAAATACCAAAAACAAAAAAGAAAAAAATAATTAAAGCATAAAAAAATATTTGGAGTTATCACAATTTAAAATTAAAAACAATTAATAATGCATAAAAACAACCATTAATTCTATGATATTAAGATCAATGATGTCAAAACAAAAACATAGAACGAGAATGCCGAAAGAATACGACAACAAAACACTATCAGCTAAAATAGAGAACGACAATATTCACCACTTTTTGAAAAAAACAAAACTACGGAATACTCAATATACTTAAACTACAATACAACACCATCAAAAAAAAAAAAAAAAAAAAAAAAAGAAAGAGAAAAGACCTATTTTCCTTTTAAAACACAAAGCAATAATGCGATTTGTTTTTTCAATCCAGAAAAACTATTTCTTTTGGGGGGAAATTTTAATTTTTTTCCCCCTTTTATTCTCTTGGTGTAATGAGTTAATTAATTTTTATTTCTCGTCTTTTTTGTTGTTTTTTTTATTTCGTTTTTGTTAAAAAAAAAAAAAGGGGAGGAAAAAACAAACAAAATAAAAAAAATTACAATGCGAGTTATGAAAAAATAATTTTATTTAAACTCAGGGAAAAGGGGAGGGGGAGAAAAGGAGGGCAAAGTCTGCTCTCTAAAACCAAACAAAATAATTTTTTTATGATTCTTTTACTTTATTATTACTAAAGATCTGCAAGCTTATCTCTTATAATGAGCCATAGGGTTGAGGATTTTGTTACACGTAATCTATATATTATTCAAGATTTTTTTATAAAATAATTTAGTTTATTATTTATTATAGAATATTGAGTTTTAATTGTTATATTGACTTATTATAATTAAATACATAATCTATATAATTATTATAATAAGTAGTTATTACTAATATTTAATAATAAAATTAAATTTAAATTCTTTTATTTTTTTTAATCAATTTAAGTTTTTTAAAGTCAATATCAAAATATTGATTTATTTCTATAATTATGTTATTAATTATAAGTACGATTCTAAATCATTTTTAAATTGAATTTTTTTTTTAAATTAATAAAAATCCAGGTTAGAAAAGAAAATGGTATATTTTTGGATGGGAAGGCGTGACAGTGAAAATATTGGGCGACGAGGGGGAAGACAATGGGTTATTTTTTTTCTGTTCAAATCATTACATATTCTGTTTCTGAGAAGGCATTAGCATATTTTAGGGTGAGAGTTTAAGTGATTCAATGGACGGACAACATATCCCAAAACATCGCACAGTGATATAAGCAGCCCAAGTTTATACTATTGCTTGTTTAGCTCTATGTGTTCAGGGGGGTACGGCAGATTTCTTTTCTTTAAATCTTTTGTTTTTACTAAAATCGGTTCCGCAAATTTACATTTAAAAGTGCTATGTGGACATCTTTCCCTACTGTGTGTTTTATTTTAACTACCACACCAATAGATATTCTTATTGTCTCATTGAGGCAACTTTCCACAACGCTTTTTTTATAAGAGGCGTTATTATGGTTTTCAGGCGCACGCTTTTTCTGATGAGTTTTTTTCCACACAAACCAAGACTAAATTCAATTATTTTTTGATGTTGTTTAAAAAGTCGGAAAGGCTTTTTTAAAGCGCCCCGGTGGACAAGTGGCCCGGTTGGGCTTTTTGAAAAAGGGGAAATATAACCTTTACGGATGGGTTACGCCGCGTTGTTGTGAAGGGGCGGGGCGCCAGCATGGGGGGAGTATGGCGTTTGGCCTGCCGGCCGTAATAGAATGGTGAACTCCAAATGTTATAAACCGATAATGGTTAAAAGATACTGCGGCCATGGGGGGGAAAAAACTTGAATATAAAAGATTTGTTCATTAGCAACTCAGAAGGAAAAATTATGGGACTTTGCTTGAAGCAGTCTTAAATAAACAGGAGTGGGAGCAACAAACAAACCATTAAAACTCCGTCCCAACCTGTTCAGAACTGTCTTATGGTTCAGTAGCATCTATCCAGGGGCCGTTTCCTCAAAAATTTTTTTGGATCAAGTAGGAGTTTATAGAAAAATTTTTTTTTAGGGGTTTCATTCTCGAAAAATGAATTTAAAATCAAATTGTATATCGCCTGTGTGTTGGGTGTGTTGGTTTTAGGAAATTTTAATTATTCGTTTGGAGGGAATGCTTTCAAAAAAAGAAAATTTTAATATTTTCATTTTTTTTTGGGGGGGGTTGTGGGGACGCCGATAGAATTTTAATCATAGATATGATTTGTAGTAGAGAAAAAGGAGCTAGTGTGGTATAGTTTTGGGAAGTAACAGTAAAAAACTTTTGTGGTTGTAGACAACAAAGTTCAAATTATTCTTATATAAATATTGTATATTTATTATAAATTTATAAAACATATCCATTGGGGTAGATCGCTAATATAAGTTCTATTAAATTCTTATCATTGCAACTATACAGCTCCTCAGACTTTTTGAGCTGTGTAATGTGATAATAATAGACTACATGTTTGTTTGACAGCTTTTTCGAACCCATATGAGTATCTCGTGAGGTGTTAATCTCTTAAAGAATTCGTGTAATTATATGTTTACTCTTCGTAAGACTAGATCTTAATGATAGCATATAAATTTCATTCGTAGTCAGAGATCAAGTAATCCTCTTAAAAGTAGGTGACTCTCTCTCAATGGATAGAGTGATGTCGTGTGGTGTGTGTTAAGTGATGTTTTTGTAATTTTATAGTGTGATGTGCTCTGGTGTAAAAAAAAGTCGATTATTACTAGTAAGGTTATTTAGTATTCTGTGTTAATGATTTGTAAGCCGGTTAAATTTAGAAGCCATCCTCTATGGGTATATTCTTGAATCTGTGTAACTTATCGTAAGGTTAGTGAGTGAATGAGTTCTAAATAGCACATTAGTAAAGTACTGAATATCCACATTGAAGTTTGATGAGTACTAGTTGTTACATCATATAGTAATATTGAGAGTGGTAAGATAATATTTGCTGGCAGTTATCGTCACAACTGGATCTTTATATGAACACCCTTGGAGTAGTTCTGAAAGGGAAAGTTTTGTTAATGAAAGTTAAATTTTAGGATCAGATTATTCAGTGAGTTATTTAACTCACTATAAGATAATTGATTTATTATTCATTGAATATTTTCTCTTAATATGTTGGTAAAACCATATTATAAATAACAATTTCTCAGTCTTGTAGTGTATATGGTGAATATCTCTCTCTCAAACCATGGGTTACTAATGCAAATATGAATACAACAATCATTTCCTCACTCACTGTGCTTAAATATAGAGCGTATGGATAATGAATCATAGATATTGTGCATTAAACTTGAAAATATAAGCCTCGATATTAAAATGAATCTGAGATATCTTTAAATAAATTTACCAATTATAATAATATAAAAATTAACTGCTTGTGTGTGGTGGTTTTAGTTTGGGTTGTTATTCATTCAGATTAGCGTAATTAACGTACATGGTTTTCTTTTTTCTTTCTGTTCCGTATATGGACGACATTTCTCGAAAGACCAGATTAATATCACTTTGGCGTCAGCAATATTGTAACCTGTGCCTCAGAAAAGTTGGGATATCCGGATCCGGATTATTTTTTATTCACATTTGTTCAGAGACATATTTACCATATAACTGTCATTATCTCAAGAGAGACAAAACGCGAGCCAAACTAACCATTATATATTTAGGAATCTTGAATTAAAAAAACTGTTCAATTTATTTATATTTAAGTCGAAAAAATAAAATTTCATATTTACCCACCTTTCCGAACACAATCCCATAACTGAAACCCTTTTATCAACAGTTCTAGCATGGCACATGGTTTTATGAAAGACACTCAAAATTTGGGGGGTTCATTTCGTCAATATATATATAGCTTAGCGTCACAATACGTGCTGCAAGTAAAAAGCAGTAGGCGCCATCTACAAAAGATATCGCCCAAACAGGTGTTATGAAAGAAAAAATCACTTCTATTGACTCTTTATCCGCATTGTGTATGAGACAGATTTTTGATTAATATGATTTTGAACTGTATTTTCTCTTACACAAAAAAAACATCCGAATTTTTCCCAAGTTACTTATGTTAGATAACTGAGATAAGTGTAAAGTTTTTTCATCGCCGGTAGTATTAGTGTGATGTTGAAGAGATGTGATTCCTTCTTTGAGAAATGTCATAATACATACACTATTGATGAAATTGACTGTGCCACTTTATAGTTCCCTGTTAGCGCAACTCACGATATATATGACAGAGATATTTAATTCTATTTTATCAATAGCATTATACTCGTTAACGGGACAGCAAAGTGACACTGGATATGTTTAGTGAGTGGAAGTGTGGAAATGGTTAGGAAGGGAGTGTGACTGATCGCCACAGTATTAATATCTTTAAGTGTCATGATAGAATTTTAATTGTATGTTTTATTATTAATACGATTATAATTTTATATAATAAACCAAACCATTGTGCTTATATATATGGTTTTAAATTTTTAAAAAAAATTAAGAAGGGTTTAAACCAGGTCATCCTGCCCCGGGTCTCTTTGGAAGGGGAAAAGAGAAATAAGAGGGTAAGTAGCTTAATATTATTGAGAAACCTGAATTTGGGAATTGAGGAAATTAGACAAACTGTTGGCGGCCCAATACATGCAACAAATAAACAACTTTTATTATGCCTGCGTTAAACATTTCGTTTAAAGCAGCGCCTCAATACTTCGATGAGAAGCAAATGACGACAAACTAGTGAAACTAACTTTGTTGGGATAGTGGATATTAATAGCCCAGGGCTAAAAAGGCTATCATAAAAAAAAGGAGGTATCGCTAATAAATAAGGAGGGGCGATAAAAGATTTTATCGTGTGTAAAGGAGAAATAAATTTCTTATTCCTCTAAATCTGAAAATTTTTATTTGTTTTTGCTAACCAACAAAAAGTTGCGGAAACAGGGAAAAAAGAGGGGGGGAAAAGAGGAGGAGCAAACAAAACAAAATTTTATGGGGAAAAAAATTCAAACAAAAAATAATAGCATGAAGCCTCGCATAATGATTTAATAGAACCAAAAGGGAAGGGAGGAAGGGGAAAGAGAAGAAAGGGAGAGAGAGAGAAGGAAAGAGAAAGGAAGGGAGAGAGAATGGTAAACAAATCTAATGGGAGCGTGCTAGGGCCTTTCTTATTAACGACCCTCAATCATGTTCTTCATACTACTTTTCTTTTTCGGTCTAGTTTGTTGGATGACGCAGCCTAAGATTGACCCAAGGGAGGTCTGGTGGGGAACAAGGGGCAAGTTAGATGAGAGAATGAATATATATATAATAAATACTATATATATATAATATATATAAGGGTAGTATAATATATATGAGGGACTAATAGATGGAAGATATGGAATATAATACATGATGTAAAGGAGATGAGATATAATGAGGTATCTATTACTATTTAATATAGGCTAATTTTGGTAAGATATTATGATATAAATAATATAATATCTATACTATGGATTAGGTGAGAAAGAGGAGTGTTTAATTAAAGGTTTAATGACATATTACATTATTCATGTATTATGTTTTTTTGTTTTGTAATTGGCTTCGTTTCCATAAAAAATTATACTCGTATGTGGTTAAGTAACAAGGAAGAAGGGGCGACGAAAGATATCATTAGAGTGAATAATTCTGAATATAATATTTTCATTCATCAAAGAGGTGGTAAATTATGGCAGGGCGGGGAAGAATAGGGGAATGGCGTGAGACGCCCCATCGAAACTATACAAACAAAAAATTTTTTAAATCTCACTATAGGACGGATGGGGATAATTAAAAATATTGTTATAAATAAGGGAGGTGGGGGGGAAAAAAAAACCACATATACCTCCCCCTATGGGGAGTAATTTTTTTTTAAAGTATTTATAAGAGTGGGTGGCCCACACCAAAAATATAAAAACAAATAAAGCGGGGGACAGTCTCTGCATAAGCCACTGATCTACTAAACTTTTTTTTGATTAGCATACTAATCGTTTTTCAGTTTAACCACTTAAACCCCCTCTCGCCAGCAATAACCATCCAGCGCCTACCCAGCTTAATGAGCACAGATCAGAAAATATAGGCACAGCACAGAGACCATATAAATCACAAGAAAACGAAGAAAAAATGCCATACACTCTTAAAAATCAATAACAATAACATACAGCAAAGCTAACCCCAGATACTCCACGTCAATCCCTAACCTCCTCACAAACATCCACTACTCTCATACTCATCTTTACTCTCTATACTCTCTATCTCTTTTACTCTCTCTTCTTACTCTTTTCTCTTCTTTCTCTTCTCTCTCTTCTCTCTCCTTCTCATCTTCATCTATCGTATTAAAATCTCTTACTTACTTACTAAACTAGCGGATATTAGGCGTCTAAAACGCCGCCTTTTAGCCGCTCTAATAAAACGAGTCTTTAGCAGAAGGGATTGCCCATTTGTACGGGTTAAGGAGATTGATACTCGTTATAAATCTTAATGTATTATTTCGTTTATTAATAAAAAAAAATAACGAAATTGAACTTCCTACTTCATTATCATAACGTTGTATCATCATCCTTCACGTCATAAACTGTAACAAAATTGCTTTTCTCTGTTTCTGTGTTAATTACTTTCGATCTTCGCGTACCTGTATAAATACAGTTACCAAACAGGAAGTAAAACATTCCCAACAAGGAAGTATTTCTCCTCTAGCGAGTATATTTATACTCTAGGTTTAGACATAGTTTCCTACAAAACTCACTTACTTGATTTTACTTTAGATTTAGTTTTCTTTGCACCACCAGCTTAGGGCAATTTGCAACTGTTTCATAGAACCTCCTCATAATCAGACACTTCATAAAAAGATCGATGATGTCATTCGCTTCTTATTTAACGATTCATTTCCTTCATAACATTAATGACGATTTAAAAAATTTATATCTTCCAAATATTTTATAAGAGTATTTGCCGGAAAAAGAAAAGCAAAACATTAAATAAATTCAAAAATTGAGAGAAAGAGAAAATATCTTTATTTTCAAATTTGTCTTATCGAAACCCCGAAAAGTTGACACTCATTGAAAAATTTTAATTTTATATATTATTCTATTATTATCTATTTTATTATTTATTATCGTATTATTATTATTATTATATTCTCGTCTCTTGTCTTTTACGAAATGTCTGTGTCGCTTTAGGAAATAGCGGCGGTAAAGATGATTTAACAGCATTGGAAAATTCTGCAAAATCAGATGACCTGCTCATTTAGGAACATACTAAATGGGACTTTAGAATATACTTACCGTAAAACGGGGAAAAATGGTAATTTTTCAAAATATTTTTCAGATATTACAAAATTGCATTACAACCATATCTTTTATCTATTTATATTTATTTTAAAGATTATAGTAAATTATATCATTATAAAATTATTTATAATTACTGTTTATAAATATATTTTATTTTGCATATAAAAACGTGTATCAAAAGCTTGATCAGGGAAAAATGTTAGAGGGGGGAAAAAATCGATAAATTGACAAAAAAAAATGACAAAAATACAAATCAATACGGTTTAACTAATACTTTAAGTACACATACATACATGTTCATGATTGTCATTACATTTTCACCAATCGATACTTCATTATGAAAAAAGATTATAAAACTATAAAATATAAAAAATTGCAAATACTAACCAAAAGCTTATTTATGGATATTTCGTTACATATATGAAAAAGATTCGGCACAAAAAATAAAATAGACATGGTAAACCAGATTACAAAAAACTAAAATAATCTTATTCCACAACATAATTTACAAAATAATCCTTATAATCTTTAACATTGTACTTACGTATATTGAAAATATTATAAAAATAAAATGACTTATAAATTACAAAACATTCTATTTACACAAATGACTTTAAATGTTTTTACATTTTTATAAAAAAATTTCACACCTTACACGCCCCTACATTTTTATTACACTCCTTTTTCACTTTATATATTTTAACTTATATTAGTATTTGTACACTTTTATTATGGATTCTAATCGAGATGTTAAACTCTCCAACAATACAGGTGATTTCATTTTTGCGACATAAATAATTGCCATTGACTAATTTAAACAATTTTTACTCTATTATATTATTTGCTCTAGTCAATAGTTGCCAAGTCTTCAGTGAGAAGGGTTGAACAAAGGGCCAACCTGTCTACGTTTTGTTTGAGGATTCATATGTTCCTTAAATTTTGCTTGAGCGTGCTGTATTTTCTCTTCATTATTCTTAAAGCTTAAGCCAGTAACTTATATTGGTTGTTTTTGGCCAACATCATATTTTACCAGAATATAGTTACCTTTTTCTACCGCTATTGTTTCTGGTTCGGGTGCATCTTCAGTCAAAATTGGTTCTTGGGTCCTGGAGGTGGAACATTCTTGTAAGTCTCTTGTAGATATAGAGACTCCTGGTGTTACGTTTATCTTTCTACCTCGCTTTCTCTTTTCTTGTGACTTTTCGTGACTCATATTCTGAACCACTTCAATAAATTTTTTGCTAACTTCCGGATATTTTTTCGTTGGAGATTCTTTCTCAAATTTTGATAAAACATTGGCTTTATCCAAAGGATAAATCCCACAGGATTTGAATCCTGACACTACATTTTTTTTCCATGTTTTGGAAAGTGCATTTAGCAATTGTAATAGCAATGTTGGGAAAATATTACGGCTTAAAGTGGTTTGGTATTTTCCAACACCTTCCTTGTATTCTGTTAAAATTTTTCTCCAAACAATCTTTAAAGGGTGAAAAACTGCAACATCCAATGGTTGCAATAAGTGGGTTGAATTTGGTGGAAGGAAAACAAATTTTATATTGTGTTCCTCACACAATTCAAGGACTTCAAAGGACATATGTGAAGGAAGATTATCACCAATTAAAATTTTGGTATCTTCCTTCCTCCGACGACCAAAGAATGGAATAATAATTGATTTGATGTAGTCTACAAAAATTGGCCCATCAAACCATCCACTCTTGGACGTGTTATATTTACAATCACTAGGTCCCCCCACTATGTGTGAGTCAAGTAATCGTTAAACAACTTTATAACAACATATGTAGGTACCATTTCACCCACTGCAGTTGCCGCAAACATGATGGACACCGACGACTTGGAGGTATTCATAACTCGTTCTACATGTTTTGTACCTCTTCCACAGGCCACAACTTTCGAGCTGGGGTCGTCAGTCAAGTTTGTTTCATCATAATTGATGATGTTCTCTGGAAGAACACTTTCTCAACCCTACCTAGCAGTGGCGGTTCATGTATAGACACTGCGGAAATGCAGCCTCCATTTTCACTTGATATTATGGTTAACATACAATATAATGTCTTTTATTCTTTTTAGAAATTCTGTCTTATAGTCTTGTGCCTGGTTTAATCCCTTAAACCTCACATTACAATCAGACTTGCGACATTCCAATAGTCACAAATCAAGTTTCTTAATTCAAGGAATTTATCCCAATCCGTAAATTCCAGAAAGCCAAAATTGGTTGGCTAAATTTCTCTCTTCAAGCGTAGAGACAGTGTGTCGACACTTCGCCACTGTTGGGGAACCTTCTTGTGACCCTCCTCCATAGCAATTGTTGATACATTGATTACACCCTCACTGCTTCTAAATAGTAGCCCGTCGTTTTTACAGAGAATGGCATTTAACCATTGTCATCGTCCTGTATCTTCCCCTCGTTGGACCCTCTTTTTTTACGTTAATTCAACGGGCATCTGAAAATAAAAATAAACATATGGTTAGTTTTGATTTAGTTAAACTCTGGATGGAAAATCCAAAATTAAATTCAGTGAATTAAAAATTTTAGATTGAATCCTGAGTTCAAGTAATTACAGCCTCGAATTTAGGCTGAACATTAATTAATATCAGTTAATTTACTAATTTTTAAATTAATTTAGTTAAACTTACATATGATATTGATGTAAATTCATTTATTCAATCAAAAAATATAATAATAAATCTTATAACACACATAGATCGCATTTATCATCCTTTCCCGCAATAGTTTATCATACCCCAGTTTTATATTTATGAACATATTTTTCTACACTAGCCATATTTGTAATTTTAACCAACCATCATGCTCACCTTGATAAATTTTACAAAAAACAGCCTTGTGATTCGAGAATGAACTTAAAATAGTGCGAATGCTACAATATCTTTAGTTGGACACACAAGATTGTTTAACTGATAAAATCTTATACTCTGAAACAAAAAAAATATTAAACATATTTAGGTATCTTATATTATTAATTCAAACCATTACAAATCCATTTTTAAAAATTCTTAACAGATATAGCTTTACACAACTCTAAAATGTTCTAGTCATCCCATAATAATTTAAAATTTTTATATTATTTTTGGGCATTTCATTTTCCCCTTCATTCAAATTTACGTTTACGTATATATATATATAATATATATATATTATTATTATATATATATATAATATATATATATATATATATATATATTATTATATTATATATATAGATATATATATATATATATAATATATTATATTATATAATATTTATATATACTATATATATATAAAGGTTTACTACACTTGTTTGTCAACGTTACCACATATTCAAAACCACATCACTCAATTTCATTATTTAAATATACATAACACTAAAAAAGAAACCAAGGGCTTCCGAATATTTAAAAACTTAGAAACTTTCAATAATAAAATATACTGAGAAATCAAATCATTCAACTTTTAATTTTGGGAGAAATGAATAACTTTTCGTTTTCATTTTGCGACCAAAAATTTGTTCTCTTCGGTATCTGTTTAAAATTTATGTTCAGAAGTCATTAATACTATTTCTTACAACTTCTCTATATATATAATTATATAACATATATATAATAATTATATATATATTATATATATATATAATAAATTATATATATAATATTATAATATATTTATATATATAATATTATAGGGATTATATATAATATATATATATATATAATTATATTTACATATCAAATTACCCGGACCACACGAGGCCCACTGGGTATATATATATATTCAAACTTTTTTCCCACCATCCATTTGGCCACTTTCAGACAAGTCAAGCATAAAGGTTGTGACAGAGATCTGACTGAAGGTGGGAAAAGGTGGGTTGGAAGCCTGGTCTTTAGTATCTGCTAACACTTACACCCTGCTATCCTGGACTGCGGTAACAAAACTCCCCACAATTATTATTATTATTATCTACGTCCTTTCCCTAGATTGGAGGTGAGGTTCATAGCATACACCATAAAAGTAGTAGAACATGACGCAATTCAAAAAGAAAGCCCACCACCACCCACCCTCCC
>JABUQX010047407.1:0-12500 GCA_015478945.1 Trachelipus rathkii | reverse complement strand
TATTAGGGATGTACGATACCAGAAAAGAGGCCCGAAACCATTACCGATACCGATACTCTATTTTTTTAGTGCCGATACCGATTACCGATACTTTACATTAATAATAAATAAAAACACATAATAAGATAAGAACATTAGATTACGTTGGCAAACTTAGATTGCATTCCCTGACAACAATACCTGTTCATTTTATTTCTATTTGGTTGTGCAAGTATATTCTATTTATAAATTAAAATAGTATCTTTAAGGATATAAAAATCTAAATATAATATTAATAACTTTGATGTTTGTGTTTATTCAAAAAAATATTCATTACTTTGTCCAGTAAAGTATAACAAAAGTTAGCTTACTACGCTTCATGCATTAACACTGATTACAACTTACGAAGAAGATTCTTATAACTAGCTCATAAAAATAATGAAAAAAGAAACCTCTTAGTAGCTGAAAATAAATAAAAAAATCTATTACCAAACATGACAAATAATTATACTCCTTTAAAGTAAAATAGTTATCATTCAATAACTCAAATTCAAAAATCACACAATGTGTGAGCAAAACATTAACTTTCACTAGTATCTGCGAAAGCCGTCCTTTTTGATGATGCTTACATCCTACTACACTATAAGCGCCGCTCTGACTGATGAAGAAGTCTGATAATTATTTGCCTGCAAGCACTGATTAATAAATGAAAAACCTTGCCCCATATTATCATTGCCACACGCAAAAAAGGATACTTTCTGTAGGCGCAAAAAAATCTCCATGTTTCGTTAGAGCCTCATCTCCCTCTTTCACAGATTGCAAATTTGAATTCTTTGCTCCTTGATGACCTGTCTCTTTAGTTTTTACGATGAGGTTCCCTGGTGTAATTTATTATAGGTGAATGAGATGTCAATGACATTTCGCACATGAACTTATCAAAAAAGTCTAAAACAATCCAATCCTCATCTTTATGTCTTATTTGCTGCAAACCACCATCTTCACTATCGTGCTAGTTGCCAGGCGTGCAGATAGCGCGCTTGCACTAAGTGAATCTTTTTTTTTTTTTTTTTTTTTTTTTTTTTTTTTTTGTCAAACAAGCAAGCTCACTCGGTTATGCTATTTAAATGCACTAGAAGTGGTTACGTCGGAATATGCCATTCTTGCTTTCAGAACATAAAATATATTTGTTTTGGACCTTTATTATTTATTTTTTTGTTACATTGTCACCGCCACTCCGGCAGAGCCTATCAAGAGGGGTTTTAAAAGCTCAAAAAATTCATCTAACGCAAATACCCAGATGAGCACAGACGCAGGCTATTAAATTGAGAAATTAAATTGATAGAAAACACACATGATGGAAGAGAATCCACAGAACAGAGGTGCAGGAAAGAAGGAAGCACCGCAGCGAACTAGTCTGGGAGTTACTAATATCAACACAAATCACATGTGTTGAAATAGCACCCCTTGTGCACGATGGGAGCTAAAGTAGTGGTACGCGAGTTAAAATTTTTCCCTTCTTAGTATAAGGCAGTTAACTTTACCATCTAGGTCTGGATAAGGGTCACTAGTTAGATTAATTACGTGATAGGAAAGGAATAATATAATAAGACTAATCCTAAGCCTATAAGCACTCTCAGACGAAAAGTTAATCTAATATGTTGTCATTAAATTGAACATAGAAATACTATTAATACAGTTTTTATATTCGTAGGTTTTTGTTAGTCATACTCTTTTAACTCATTAATGCCTTTGCACTATCGACAAAATCCACTGACACACGAGGATTCAACATCTCCGCCAGATCCATTGAAAGTTATTCAATATAAGAACATAACAACATATCGCAGATCGAATGAAAGACCCTTTATAATCTGGCAAGTAACTGAGAAGACGAAAAAAGTCTCGCACGTCTAAACAGAACTTCAGACTCTTTTGAGGGCCGCCCTAGGGCAACACCGTTGTGATTTGGTTTTCAATACATTTTTTGTTTATGTTAAAGGCCAAGGAATGTTATTGTCAACAGAGAACGAGAGAAACCCAACTTATTTTCAAAGTTGAAGGAAAGTCTCTAGAGAGGGAGATTTGTTAAAGTTGATTTTTAAAGGAATAAATTCACAAGCTTGAGAAGACCCAACCCTGAAATTATATTCAGATAGAGTAAGATGTGCAGGTGAAAAGATCAATAATAACAGCCAGACATAAAGTAGAGATAAAACAAACACCCTGGGAACACAAACTTTTGACAGAAAAAGAAGTATCGCCCCATACTAAAAAAGATTCGAGAGTGATTCACCGATCATTTACTGGCGAGTCATGTCTGAGTAATTGAATAGCTAGAAGTAAAAATAAGAGTAAGCATGAAAAGGAGAAAAAAAAAGAATCATATCCTATGAAAGATAGTGAAATAATGTCTTTAAGAAAGGAAATTAAGGCTCGGATGTGAACTTGCAGCAGCATACTAACACCTCGTCAATGATGCTTGGCATTGTCAACCATACGATGCGCGGTAGTCGTCTCACCGTATAGTCCTAAAGGGCTGAAATCACTCTATATTAAAATCAGTATATAAATTGTAAAAAGTTTATATCCCCAGTTATATGACTCGAGCGCCGAACAGTAAGTAATTACTGCTAAATTACGATAAGTAAGGAATGAATTTCCAGATTAGATTACTTAATGTCGAGAGTTGTGAAGTGTTCAAAATCTTAGATAAATGAAATACAAATGATTATAGCTATATATTAGGCTGAATATAGTTTAAAATAGGTAATATCATATATGAAGCATCCTTTGTTACTCTTTATAATAGTTATTATACATATGCAATATATACCTTCTCTATATACACGATGGAGGATAAAGTATATCTAGTTATAAAAAGGAATGTGCAAATGTAAGCAATATAAAAAGCACTTGAATCGACATTGGGCCATGAAATCTAAGCACGGATATGACACAATTACCTCAAATATCATAGCGGTAATTGTGAAGTCTCATTCCCGGGCACAATTCTTTTACAAAATTCTCATTATAAGAACTCGATCAGTTGAGTAATGCACCAATAACTCATAATACCATTTAACAGTTAAATTGCTATTGAGGGTATAAAGAAAATCTGAAGGGAAAGTTTGAATTGAAGCGATAGAAGGAAGAGGAGCTGCGCAAACAGAAATTTTTTCCAGGTTGTAGTAGAGAAAATTGGAACTTTATGTACTTAGAATGATTGACCTATTATATTCTAAGCTTGGATATAAGTATATAACCATCAGAATCATCAGAGCGATATAAGTATAAGAAGGCAAATGGCTATTGATTTACAGATATAGATGTTTAAGAGATGTTTATTTGTTGAGCTCAATGCTAAGTAGATAGATTTGTCAGTAGAGACATATACCAATAATATATATCTATAGACGCAGCTTTATCGTTTAATGATAAGTCCGCTTTATGGTCGTACGAAGAGTATTCTCTCAACGCTATTATTTATCTAGGCTATATGAAAATCAATTTTGGCAAGAGTTGAATTAGTAAGAATATACTGTAATTTTAATTCCACACCCGATACGCACTGTCTCTAGCCTGAGTGAATATATTATAGGTCCAATTTAGGGCATCGAAGCCACCGCGTATTATCTCACGTTGTTTTATTGCATTTGTTTTCGCAATAAAATAAAAATTTATACTGTAATAATGAATGAGAAATGTAACTCTGCTACATATCCTAAATCAAACTATAATTAATCTCAAGTTCTACAACTTTTATCCGGCAGAAGGCTTGAAGCTTCAGATTCAAACCAGTCACTACCCATAATTTATAAGTTAAGCTGATTTTGATACTCTTCGATTTTACATCGTCTCAATATTACAATTGCAACCCAAGAGAAATATGTAAAAATACTATACAGTAGTGGCAAGTTGCATGGATATTGAAGATGGTAATAATATTTTAAAAATTAAAAGATATTTAAGGTTCTTCAGACTTACCTAGTAGATATAGAACGAAATTCTTTTAGGCTATATATTATAGATAGTATAATAAATCCTATGTGTGAAATCATATGGTCAAGTGTGTTCAAAGAATCGTTTTAGTAGTCACGATCAGAGTAAGTGGTTACATGGTTCTTATATATATAAGTTGTTCCATATTATATTAGACTACTAAATTATTCGGCTTCTCATTCATCCCATCCTAATCATCTACGTATGATAAGGAAATATCCCCAATACATTAATTACAGTGTTTGTTAGTACATTTAGCTAGAGTAATATGTGTCTTCTGAAAATTCTCTGGATAGCTTTACGGTGAGTGAACTCTCGCCATACATATCACTAGGTTGAAAGGATTCTAGACTCGGAGCAATCTCAAGTAAATCTTGTCGAGAAATCAAAGATGTTAGTGAGAGAAATAGGGTAAATTATCAGAGAAAATGGGATTCAATATCGTAATTAATTACTGTATTCTTTAAGATAGTATACATAGTTAAAGTATATATGACAGACCTCAAGACTATATATATGCTAGGTTAGAGAGTATGAAAAAGAAAGAAGGATGAAGTTATGTTTTAAGTCCACGCTGCACAAAGGCCCCACTCGCATAGCTTATGGAGATGTATCGAGAAATCTTGGAAGCGGTTTTTTCAAGAAGTGAGTTCTAATTTTCGTCGTTATACTTAGCTCTCACTCTAATTCAGGAGAATTATAAGAAGTAAAATATTAATAGAATATTCGTATACATTGAAGTAGAGAACTGATATTAGTCGAGGATCAGGAGACGTGATGTGATTAGCTTTAAGCCATTACTGCCGGTATCTCCAGAACTAACAGACGAGTCAAATTAACCCATTATAAAGAGATCCTCAAGAGTTAGTAGTCCACGGTCGCTATCCCCAGTGTGGCAATGACAACAGAGTAGCAGAATTCCAAGAGACCTCTAATCTGACATTTCTGGTCCAAGTTACCACACAGTGAAAGATCGATCATCTGTTATCAATAGTGCCAAAC
The DNA here is from genome assembly GCA_015478945.1 of Trachelipus rathkii. NCBI lineage: Eukaryota > Metazoa > Arthropoda > Malacostraca > Isopoda > Trachelipodidae > Trachelipus > Trachelipus rathkii. Next base: position 7,520 of record JABUQX010047407.1, on the reverse strand, counting down.
ATAAATCACGTCATCGAGTGACACAATCACATAAATTCAAAAAAAAACAAAAAAAAAAAACCTAAAAACAACAGTAACTAAGAGAAATACAATAGCTATCGAGAAAACCAAAAGTAAAATATGGCACCTGGGCAAAAAAATTTGATTACCATAATTAACCAATATTTTTAGTGAAACGACTCCAATGTACAAAGTTTAAACTTAAAACCCTATTTAGAACAAACATCACAAAATTATAATTTAATCCAGAAGTTTAAAAAACGCTCGCAGCACCATCACAGCTCTCACGAATTGCGTACAAAAAAAAAGAAAGAAAATACTTTGATCAACAATGATGATGCTTATCAATAAGAATACATATTATATAGTCTGGTTATTATATTATAAGTGATGTTTGATATTACTCTTGCAATTTTGAGACAAGCAGGGTAAACACCAGATGTAGTACACAGATTAAAAATAACTAAAAAAATATAGAAAAAAAAAGTTGTTCTATCTGGTAGACATTTAACTAGGTCAAGCCGACTATATTTATTGAACAGTCTAAGTTACAGAAACCAAGGTCCTATATTCGAATGTATACTTAGAGGTTAAGTTTGCATGTTCCTAAAAGTGTGTAGTGCTAGATAGAATTTCAAGCTCGATAAAGTGAGGATTAGTCATTAATATAGAAAGTTTGAAACGGCTGAAATTAACAAAGAGCACACGTAAGTATACCCCCTATTTATAGTACTCCAGTTACTTCAAATAACGGTATTTACCCAAAACACGACTCGAATGGATGGTCCTAAGATAACTACTCGCATGATATAGGATATTATACGCATCAAAATAACTCTGTGCGGACGTACTTAACTGCAGAATTCTCCAGTGATCAGAGTCATGACTAATCTAGTCTTAGGGTTAGGTATAGGTATATATAGTTTAAGTTATGGTTAGGTATAGTGTATAGGTTATAGTTAGTTAGGTTAGTTTATTACGTTTAGGTTAGGGTTAAAGTTCCATCTAGCAAACTATTTATCATAAAGCGAATAAAAGATTAGAGGAACCTATTCCAGTAAAGAGAGGTAAAGTCACGTAGTGACTTTATTATGAAAAATTGAAAGCTACATCATATGTATCGATCAGAACTTATCTAAAAATTATATGATAATGGAATAACTACTACAAATATGAAATAAAATAGAAATTATAGTATACAAGAATCATAGTATAAATAGGAATAATATTGATAGATAGAGTTTTGTTTTAATAAAATATAATTGAGTATGTTTTATAATAAAGAGATAGATAAATAGAATATGTGAATCTAATAGTAGATTCTTCATAACGTGAAAAGCATTTATCATTCTCTGCTTCTATGTTTCATATGTATAGATATTATTGATATTAATTTATATTATATAACAAATTGTAATCTTTAATTATAATTTCTTTAAATTACAACACACATTATTTTTGTTTAATATATATATTTACTTGATATATTACTTATTATTTTAATTACCATAATTATTAATTTTTATGTTTTTACTACTTCGCGCATACTTCATCTCGTACCCTTATATTTCATTTAAAGCTTTTTTGTCACATTTAGTTGAACTATATTATATAATCTGTGATTGTAAAACGATAAAAATACTTAATATTCATCATAGTCTGGTTCTCAGTTATAATCTTAGATTGCTATACTACATAGTTCAATAATAATATTAAAGTGAAGAATAATAGTTAATTATCTATATTATTTATTATATCATGGCGTGAGTGAATTTTATCCCGCATGCAATACATATATATATATATGTATATATATATTATTAGCAGTATGATTTATGTCCCAAAGTAAGGTTATATTAATCGTTTTATCATCTGGAAATTTTATATTTGAATTACAGTTTCACAAACAATACATAAGTGATGTTAGCGATATATATATCAAGTTGAAAAGACAGTTATTGCTCTAGATGGTACCATTCTTTTATTTACTCAAAATAATTAACTTTATTTCCATTACAGTATTTTTGTTAGTACGATAAAAGTTATCGATAGCTTCAACTTTATTGCTCTAAAATAGAAGTTTTTATATTATATTAATTAATTTTTTCTAAAGTGATCCTTTTTACTTATTAATTTAGCTTTCCTCGTTAGTATTTTGTTGTATCATCTATATCTTGTATATTATAATTATACCAACTTTCAAAATACCCATTAACAAGTTTCCTTTTTACTATAAATATTATATTATATATTTTCTTTCTATATAAAATTATTCTTAAATGTTATTAATAGCTTATAACTTTACAAGAAGTAAGTTTCACTTTAACTATTTTACTCTGCATGTCATTGAAATATCCAATCTTTGTACTCATATCTCGTTTTTTACGCTTTTGCTCGTATAATTTTTTAATTTTATTTACTTTTCTTATTATTTCTTTTAACCACTAATTATCAGCTAAAGCTTCTTCCGTCAATAATAAATCTGAAAATTTCTGTATGTGTTTTAATGCATTTGGCAATAGCTTTTTATTGCTTGTTTAACATATTTTCGTTTGATGCAATTAATGTAGCTAAGAAGTTTTGTTAATAAAAATTCTGTTCGTTCATTAGACTTTTCAGAGTTATAGAGTATGTCTTAGGTTTTCGATGTAGTTAAGTGTGTAGATTTTTTATTGATGATTCGATTCAAAGTCTTTTTCCTAGCTCTAGAAATATGATGACCAGGAGGGAAAAATTCTCACATTATGTTATATTTCGTTTTTCTGCATGAGTTTCGTATCTATTTTTGTCTAGAAATTGAATTTTTCAATAACATTTATCTAAGGTTATGTGAGCTATTTCGATAAGATTCTTACTAAGTGATAATATCTAATATATAGCGGTATTTGTATAGCTCAATTAATTTAACTAAAATGACTTTGAGTGTATTTATATATCAACAGAAACAAGAATACATATCACGAATTTCTATATGACATATCTTTTATGTTTGTTCACATTACTATTTTTTTGATTATTGTCGAGTATAAATAGATATATTTGCTTAAAAAAATCTTTGATAATTTCGCTGATGCAATGACATTGATAGTCACTGTGAAGTGTAGAAAAATTTAACTTTGTAACAATACTTTATAAATATTAAATGTAGTGATAGATATTCTCAAAGGCTTCTTAGTTCACTCATAATTCTGAAATTTTAGGATAGGTTTTGTCCATAAACTTCTTATGCCACAATAATATATACACAATTACGCTATAATATTTTCTTTTCTACTCTTACCTGCCTTTAAATCGTTGGACCATTAATTTCTGTCCTTATTATATCGAATCTTAAGTAAAAGCGTATAATAATTAGTTTCATCTCCAAATAGTATTGTCAAGTAGAAAATTAATATATTATTAAAATCTCACATCCTCATTGTGTATACTTGATTTATGTCGCGAATAATTCGATTGATTGTTTAGTTATTTTTCCATTCCTCCACTTTTCTTCCGTACACTAATTATCTCAATTTATAATCCAGCTTCATCTGAGATAACTTCAATCAATCTCACCACAAACCTATATTTTTTTCTTATTTTAATTAGGCTAATCATGTAATCATATACTACAGATAATCTGCTTATTTGCCTTACTTAAGTTATTGTACTCAACGTGTTCTATTGATGACCTTACTTATTATAAACTTATTAGCTATCTCTATAAGAGACATTTGTCCTCTTATTTACGCCGATTTTATGTGTCAGTAATCAAACAACATACTTCCTTAATAACAACCTACTCTTAAAGACACAAGCAGTAAATTCTGATAAAAGTAAAATTGAGTCAATATCTCACTTAAATATACATTCTACAATGCTGAGATTAAAAGCTTATTATAAAATAATCAACACAGTCACAACAATGTACAAAAACTGCAAATGGATACTTTTCCTTTATTCGCTATTACCTTACTATATGTTTAAATACAAATATTATAAAGAGGGCATCCTGACATATAACCCATAAGAATTTAGTAAGTCATTTTTAATACTCGGAACAAGAAATGAATATAGAAGGTTACCGTTTGCTCTCTTTATTCTTTACGCTTGTATGTAAATTATTTTAACTCTTACCTTTGATTTCAATACAGTGTTTCTATTGCTCTTGTCTGAATTAATCATACACACTGTTTAGAAGTTATATTAATAGTATTCCTGCGCGCACCTTTACGTTAAGAATTTTACCGGTCTGATGTTTAAACTAAGTTGCATGACTTAATTATCTTAACTTATTTTCGTTTTTGCTTCTTATAGCATGTAATATAATTATACAGGTTAAAGATATTAACATTACATGTATGCCATAAAACGTGACCCCTAATTATTGAAATCACTGATCTTGAATTTGTTACTCGTCTAAAGATTGCAGAATAGTATTTTGCAACTGCATACAGAAATTTTCAAAATAGTAGATTCCCTATAGAACTTTACATTTATTGTTATATATTCAATTAATAATCATTATGATAATTTACTGTTATTCCCCGAAGCGTCTATTTTTTAGCTGTGCCTTTGCTGTATTTATCTGTATTTTGCTAATTTTTTTACATCATAACTGTCTCATCTAGAACTGACAGTAATTTCTACATTTAATCTCCTTCGATTATCTTGAATTCATTTGTTATCATTATGGCCTAACCTAAAAGAAATTATCTATGACAGCCTTAGGAATATTGAACCGCATCTATTATAATCTCTGCGAGAAAAATTTCTATATTTTACTTATAGCAACCTTTTCAATGTTGTTGTTGGACATCGAAATCTTCTTTGTCATTTCCATTAATCATAATAAACTTATTCCACACGTTACCTTTTATTATAACGAATTGATCTTTTGTGAGGAATTAATAATATGTACTTTAATTATTTCCGTGATCTTTCTGTGCTTTTAGCTAATGCTGATGTTATTACAATTAATTTAATAACAGTGTACTTTACTCTTCACTTCATTCCATAACTAATCTTATTCTGTGATATAAAAAATCATAAACAAGGTACCAACATAAAAATAACTATTCAATTTTATATTTGGTGGGAACTAATCCCATTTTGAATAATGACATTCTTTATGTATATTTCTTACAAATAGATTTGTTCCTTTGTGTTATATATATATAGAATTACCCAAGTATTCTAGCTAAAGCTATAAGATGTTAATGAGAGTATCTTACCATTTATTAATAATTAAATTTCTTTTCTTCAAATGCTTCTTACACTACTAAATTCTTGTGTATTTTAAAAAGTGATCTTTCTATAATAATAACATTTCTGCATTATTAGGCTATCCATACTCTTATGTTTTTTAATACAGCTTAGCACACTCATAATAAATTTCTTTAAGTAAATCATATAAGGATATTTTGTAAAAATACTTATATTTAATAAATTATATCTTTAACACCATAAAATAATTGTAACTAATCTCACTCAATTCTCAAAGCTATCTAGTAAATGATAATCTAAATATGACTTTTAGTTCTTCGAATTAAAGATTAAATTCGCTCTTTCAAGTCATTTTAACTATTCGGAAATTAGAAAATTTTCCTGTCACTGGTCAAGTTAGTCATAAATCATTCATAATTTTCACTCATTTCTTTCATCTATTTATTTTATATTTTCATTTATTATTATTTATTTCTCACAGGTATTGAAGAATCCAAATTTATTTCATGTGGATATTTTAATTTAGTATATAATAAGTATCGAGCTATATAATCTATTGAGTATAATATGAACATATATATATATACTAAGTTGTCCCTATAATTTATTAGATACTGAAAATGATTAACTTTTGTATGTATCGTTTTGGCATGTACGGTTTATTATCATTATTTTCCAATTATTACTATATTATAATGAACATTATTCCTTCATAAGATCATAAAATATTACATCACTTCTTATATATTATTATATTATTATTATATTATTATTATATTCATTCATTATAGTTATTAATGTATTGTGATTATTAATAGAATAGCTTGAGTATTGCCGTCAACATATAGAGACTTATATAAGTAATATCTATTACGATTTCCCTCTGAAGTATATATACATATATCTATCCTTAATAAAATATTAATAGTACTATATATATCTTATTCTATCTATCTAATTATATTATCTATCTACTTCATATATATCTAATCTATATCATATATCTCTATCTATATCTATCTAATCTATCTAATATCTATATATCTATCTATCTATATCATATTATATTATATTCGTAATACTGATTACTTTATAACTTATTCTGAAGATCAATTGTGACTGAGCGGGGAGAGCGTACTGTCAAAGGAACTCTGATGTCAGCTTGACTACTTATTCTTTTGGTTCATACTTTTGATGTACACTTTGTTCTCAATTGTAATTTATGGAAATATATAATCTATCCGAAGTTGACGGTACTCGCATTTTTTTAAACTCAGCCTCAATCGTGTTGATGGTAACGCACCTGCTTTAGCCGTCGGCATGGTTTGAGTTCCCAAAGACATTACTCTTAATAATACTATCTAACTATATGAGAAACTTTCATACTATAAGCATTTGATTTAATAGAATGTGAATATTTTGAGATTTTAAAATAATGAATTTAGATTCTATAATAGTTTCATAACGCTAGTGTAAATTTTTGTTTATCCTTATCTTATATTAAGTGTTTTGTTAAGCATTTTTTTTTTATATGATATCGATTCTTTACTAGGTTCTATTTTTGTATTTTTCTATTACGATTTATAGATATATAGCATTTGGTGGTCTAATATGCTCAGCATGATAACTTTGCATGCCCTACTGACTGCACGTACCACTGCTATAGTATTTATATTTAATTATATCTATATATATATAATATATATTATATTATAAACTTTATATTAAATAGTTTTAAATATTAAAATACTAATCAACTTGAAAATTTCTATGAAAACTATGTAATACTTATGTTTTCGTAGTATATTGTAATTAATAAAGCAAATAATAAATGGATCCTTTCTACACTGTAATTAAAATAATTATATATATATATATATTATAATATATTATATATATGTAATATTATTTTATATATATTATATATTATTATATATTAATATAATATATATAATATATAATAATATATATTATAATTATATATATTATATAATATATTAATATATTATTATAATATATAGTATATAATATTATATTATATAATATTATTTATATATATTGCCTAAATTTGAACACTAATCGTTAATATTCATTACCCTATACCAATCTGTTCGCTATCTTCATTGATTGTCCTCCACTGGAGGACCCTATTCGCCGCCTTCATTTTTCTATACTTATGATCTCTAACACTTCCAAAAGTAATTATCTAATCATTCTTATCTCAATATCTTCCACTTAGTCAGTAACTCTATTTTCTGGTCTTACAAAGTATATTTAGAAACTTATTTTTCTTTCATAATATTTAGCTAGCAATT
>JABUQX010047406.1:82500-85000 GCA_015478945.1 Trachelipus rathkii | reverse complement strand
ATTAGAGTAACACACGTCGAGTGAGCAGAGATTTCTGTCTTTGGTCAGTCAGATTGGAAGAGAAAGGGTGAGACTATATAGAAAGCAGAGCTGGGCGCGCCTATAATTTTTTTGAGTGCGCCTGCGCCTATGCGCCTATGCCACCGGACCTAGTGCGCCTAGCGCCTATGCGCCTATATTTTTGTCACATCAGCGCCTATTCGCCTTTGCGCCTATGCGCCTTTGCGCCTGCGACTTTTCGCCGGCCGGTGCCTGTTTGCTAAATTTATTTGCAAAGTAAACTTTAGTGCGATAATAAAAGCATGCTTTTATAAGGAAGAAAAACACATTTATTAATTTTTGTAATTAAAACACCGTAAACTAATATCTACACGTCCTCTTCCTCCTTCATGTCCTTGTGGTCCATGTTTTTCCCCAGGAGGTTCAGCACGAGCGCTGAAGAAGTTGAAAATTTTCAGAGCCATAGTTGCCAATTTATTTGTAGTTAAGAACTACTGAACTAGTTATATATATATATATATATATATATATATATATATATATATTTTATAATATATTTTATAAGTGAAATAGATATATATATATATATATATATATATATATATATATATATATATATATATATATATATATATATATATATATATATATATATATATATAAGTTTTACACTGGTTTTTAGAATGATACAAGTTTGCCACGCTTCTAAGTTCTAACTTTTAAGGGTAAAAAAAATGCTTTGTTCCTGTTCATAGGCGCGGCTATAGGCGCAGAGAATTGGCTGTGCGCCTTTGCTTAGTCCGCCTTTTTAAAAATTGTTGCGCCTATGCGCCTACAAATTGATAGTGCGCCATAGGCGCATAGGCGCATAGGCGCAACTCGGTGGCGCAACGCCCAGCTCTGATAGAAAGACGTATTGCACGAGGAGGAGAAGGTATGAGACTTGGTGAATATAAGAAGAGCAGTGTCCATTTATTTGTCCTTTGTAAAAGCGATAATCTAGATAAAATGATACAATATTTTCAATTGCAGAAAAGGTTTGGAGAAAGTTAGTGAGAATCAGTGTTGATAAGGTAAAAAACCCAAGACTCCACGCTTTGAAGATGGTTTTATGAATAGAAACTCTCTAGACGTGCGACGCACATTCCATGTAAGTATAACTGATACTCCCATAAGATCTAAGAGCAAGGGTGGTATGAAGGACTTTCGAAGACGATTCAGAATCCCTAAATATTTCAAGGTTGTTTATTGAGAGAAGCAATGTGTTACTTCCAAAACACTGCAGTGAAAAAGAAATACCAAAACCATTAAAGACAGACGAAATTTGATTTATATGTTTTCGAAGAAGATGATATAGTTTTGAGGAAGAGTATGTTGAGTAGACAGATGAAAGAATTGAGTTTTTGAAGGATTGAAAACAGGAAAGTTTTCTGTCTCAGTTAGATATACAAGAAAATTTAGGTAAGTATGACTCTCATGCCAATATCCCAGCATCAACTAATGATGGTGGCTGGAAAGCCTTCCAGAATGACGGAAGTAATGAAGGATGGAGTCGTCGACATATGAAAAGCGTCAGAGGAAATGTTAATGAAAAAAATAAAAACTGTTTTGTGTAGTAAAGAATCTTGAACGCAATAATATATAGATTTTAAAGGTGAATGGTGGCGATCTACCACAGCTGCTATATTTCTATTTCCTGAAATAAAAAGAGTGAAAGATAAAAGAATAGAAGGTTAAGATTTGTGAGAGGCAATGGGATATGTAGGTTGCTACGCCATCTGGCCAAGTTTGCTCTATATGGAAAAACTGGAAGTGAGTTTCAGAGCTGTATCTTTAGAATTAAAAAGTAAGTCTTTGGGTGGTGAACATTGATTAATCACTCAAAATGCTGTATATATAAAAGTTGAAGGAGAGTTCCCCAAGATGAATCTTTAGAATTACATGTAACTCTATGAGTGATAAACATTGAAACACTCAAAATGATTATTTCAGTGAAAAGGTGAGAAGACATTGGGCCCTAATTTCGAGCTTAGATAATCAATAATCTATCGATAAGATAAGTAAACATAGCTAATGATTTTAATCGTGGATTAGCAAAGGAGTCAAAACCATAATTTTGGAAATTCGAAAGACCCGAAATTAGAAAGCATATAAACAGAAAACGCTCTTTGCTCACATACTCACAAAATCAGATCTTGAATGAAATTGATGATAGATACAGTAAAAGAGATTGCGTAGAACGCTTTTCTAACGCGGAACGCTAAAAAGAATTGGATTTTGGTTAAGATCAGGAGGTTAGATCTAATGAAAAATAGATGTTATTCAACTAAATTTTAATTAGAATAAATACCCCGAATGTTACAGAAATTAATGGAGAAGGAAGAACATATACCAGAACAAGTCGACAATTTCATGATGGTACCATTAGGATCGTTGGAGGCAGCCAACTCAAAAGTGATTTATGTATAGGGGAAAAGTGTATGGCTACATGTGTGGTATT
>JABUQX010047406.1:35000-80000 GCA_015478945.1 Trachelipus rathkii | reverse complement strand
ATAATAATAATAATAATAATAATAATAATAATAATAATAATAATAATAATAATAATAATAATAATAATAATAATAATAATAATAATAATAATTAATAAGTTATAATAATAATATAACTAAAAATAATATTAATAATAATAAAAAATTTAAAAAAAAAAAAAAATTAAAAAAAAAAATTGAATAATAAGTAATAATAATTTAATAATATGAATATAATAAAATATAAATAATAATGATAAAATTTTCATACTAATGAATAATAATATTCTAATAATATATGATAATAATTGATAATAATAATAATAATAATAATAATAAAATAATAATAAATAATAATAAATAATAATAATAATTAATAATAATAATAATAATAATAAAATAATAATAATAAAAATCATAATAATATTATTAATGATAACAAAAAATCATAATAATAATATTTAATGATAATAATAATATAATAATAATAATAATAATAATAATAATAAAAATCTAACTGATATGTTATTAATTTATTTACAAGATATCAATATAAAATTTTAATGATAATATAATAAAGATAATAATATGTGATAATAATATAATAATAAAATAATAATAATAATTAAATAATAATAATAATAATAATAATAATAATAATAATAATAATAATAATAATAATAATAATAATAATAATAATAATAATTTGATAATTAATAAATAATACTCTATATGTTATACATAATTAAGTATTATTCGTGATCATACAACGGGGGCATATTAAACATATTAAAATAGATTATTATAAAAAGAATTAATATAATAATAATCTAAAAATGGGTAATATATAAATAATTAATATTAATAATAATAAATCTATAATAATAATAATAATTAATAATAAATAATAATAATAATATATTAATATAATAAATAATAATAATAATAATAATAATAATAAAAATCATAATAATATTAATGATTTTTTTTTCCTTTTTTTTTACAGATTACCACCACTCACGGGCTGAGCCCTTTTCAAGGAGGGAGGGAGGAAAAAATTAAAATAACAGGATAAGAAAATCAAATTTCAAAACCTCAAATACCTAACGCAAATCTTCATATTTATATATATATATATATACATATTTTAGTATAATAACTTCTACAGTTCAATATATCATAGAAACTTTTATCAGCGCTCTTCAAGTGATTTTTTGAATTTGACTCGGGCCCCTCTTCTCTCTCTCTCTCTCTCTCTCTCTCTCTCTCTCTCTCTCCTCTCTCTCTCTCTCTCTCCCTTCCTCTCCCTGTCGTCTCCCGTGCGCTCCTGCACTCCGCTTTGAAAATAGAATGAGAGGAGGTATCTTTATGGAAGAAGGAAGAGAAAGATCAAGAGGTGGACGTTACATGGATGAAGGCAGAAGAGAAAGAGGTGAGGGAACCACAACGAACGAAGTCTTGGTTTTCATAAGCTCAGTGGTGAGCATCCACCTTGTTAATTGTCTAGTATATATATATTTAAATAGAGGTCCGAACGCAATGGATAACTAGTATGGAATGCGATTCGTGGCAAAACTCCTACTGATAGGTGCAAACTATCTATATGATGAAGATTCTAAAACCATGTATGAAACTTGAACGTACCTGTCCCTTCATCCAGAAAATTGTATGATAGTGCGCCAATCGTCACGTCGCAGAGATATACATTAAAAGGAGAAACTGATGATTGCCAGAAGGAAGAAGCGGTCAAGATGATGAAAATAACACAATTAAGTTTAATCAGTTAGGGAAGTTAACCAAGCCACAAATAATAGCTACTACCCTCTATGCCCCTTCTAATACGCCGCACGTCAACTCTATCCAATAGATGAAGGCGTGCAGCCGGAGCACCAGCCCACCAGATGTGAGACAGCAGTACTCCAAACAAGGTGAATAAGCCCGCTAAGTACCTTATAACTGGTTTTTCTAAGATGGAGTAGCTGTGACAGTTTGAAAGAAAAAAAATCTCGCAACGCATTAAATTTAATCTGAACAGAGACTCCCAGTTTCTTTGAAGGCGCCCTAGCAACCGTTGCAACCGTTGTGATGTGAGGGTTCCAAGATATTTTTGTTCTATGTTCAGCCGTGACCAAAGATTATTTGTTTATCGTTTCCATTTGTCAGATATATTTCCGAATTTTGTGTAGTCACGTAATCTTTCTATTAGAAACGTTCGAATATAAAGAATTATAGTGTAAGGAAATTAGTATTTCGATTTTCCCCACTGGTTGATCCTCTCTTCGAAATTTTAGCCACGAAAGGAAAAAATAAATGCAAAGTAGGTTGAGTTGTGTCAAATAAGAGTTGAGATGTTCACCATAGTGCTCATGTGGTCGCGCCACGTTAAAATTATGACAAAATTAATTGCGCATCCAGTGAGCTGGCAAGAAGTAGAATCTGGAAAATGTGAGCTGAAAGCACAAGGATCACAAGGAGCTAACTGCGTAGATTGCCAAAAGTATATGTAAAAGTCCTAGATTTGGAAATCGTAGAAGTCGGTACCGACGCCCAGAGAAGAATGGTCAAGTTATTTGAGTCAAAAGGATTCCGCTCAGGCATAAAGAGTGACCATACAGAGGATATATTAGATAACGTGTAACAGGAAGGAGCATCTATGTTGATGAAACAGTCTTAGTAAAAAAGTATTATAGAGATAAAACAGAAACTTGAGGAAACCACATATAATATCTAATCAGGATAACAGTGAATGTTATAGGAAATTAAGTTCGCTTCCATCATTAATACCGTAGTTGCTGACAATGGTATATAACAGCGACCTAATAGTAAGTATGAGAAAATCTTGATACTAATAATGTAAAGTCATAATAGACAAATAAGCAAGCAAGGAAACCCAAAGGAAGGTATAGCTTGGAATTTAGTGACTCATTCCATATCATAAGTAGCGAACAGTCATGACCATTACACGAATCAACTATTTATATATATAATATTAGTCCTATATATTATATTATATTATATATATACTATATATATATAATATATATATATATATATATTATTAATATATATTATATATATATATATATATAATTAATAATATTAGTTAATTTATTATTAATAATATTATATATATATTATATAATTTAATTAATATATTATAATATAATATTATATAATAGTATATATATATATTATATATATAATATTATATTAATTAATATATATATAGATAATAGTATATATGATATTTATATATTATATATGTATTAAATGTTAATAGATCATTAATTAATAAATATTAAATGATAAAAAACTATAATAGATAATATAATAATATATTAATAAATTAAATAATTAATATAAAATAATAATAATAATAATAATTAAATATATCTTAATAAATTAAATAAATTATAATAATAATAATAATTATATATAAATTAAATTAAATCATTAAGGTAATTATCAAAGAACGACATAAATCTAAGATAAAACGGTGATTTATTGTGTGCAATCTAATTGCATAGGTGAAGTAATAATAATTAAAAATAGATAAATGCGTCTTACCAAAGTGTACATGTCGTCCACCAATGAAGAAATGAGACCTAAATGGTAAGGTTTATTAATTAAACCTTTTTAATTATAAATTCAAATAAAGTTCTCACAAAAGTTTTTTTTTTTGGATTATTTTATATTCCATAAATAATTGTAGAATACTTTTAATAATAAATACCAATAATAATTTTAATATATTATAAATTAAAAAACTTTAAATTTAAAATAGTTTTGCCTTGATAATTGAAGGTTTGAAAAAGCCCGACACACACTACTATGAATTCCTTAAAGGTTTATTAACCTCCAACATTCTTAATATTCTTTCTATTATTTTAGCAATATCATAGTTTATATGTTTTCTTATATTTATAAATATATATATATGTATTATATATATATATATGTATATATATATATATTTATATATATATATATACTATAGTATATATATAGGGATTACTAGTGTCTTATATTCATATAATGCTTATAAATATAATAGTAATATATATAAATATATATATTTATATCATTATATATATTATTATTATATATATTATATTATATATATTTATCATTAATATAATTATATATTATTATATACTATTATAATATATATATATATATATAATATTACACTATATCCATGTTAATATTATTGTATTGTAATATTAATGTATATATATTATATATATATACTATATATTATTATTATATTATTTATATTATATATACTTATATTATATAAAATATTTATATAATATATCTTATATATTAATAATATTATATATATTATTTATATTAATATATTTTATATAAACAATAAAATTAATTAATATATTAAGTATTAATATATATATATATTGTTTATTTTACCCATTTTTAATATATTATAATAATAATATAATTATATACTATATAATATCATACATTATTATATAATTATAAATATAATATTAATAATATTCATATATATTCAATTTGAGCTTATGTTAGTAAAATAAATATGTTGAAGTTTAATGACTTAAATTTTGTATTAATATTTAAATAAATATATATTAACTTATTATTTAATAATATATATAAATATATATATTATACATAGATTTAATATATTAATATTATATATATATATAATATATTAATATATATAATTTACTACATATATATATATAATATATAATATATATATAGATATATTATATTATTATGTATAATTTATATATATTCATATAATTTATATATATTATAATATATATAATATTAAAATATATATATATTATAATATATATCTTAATAATATATATATTATATATTATATTTATTTCTATTTTATATATATGTAGATTAATAGTTTATAATATAAATCATTTATATTATTTTTATATATATTTATTATATATATATTAAATAATTTATAATATAATACAAATATAAGAAATATAAAAAAAAATCATTATTCTATAGTAGATATATATTAATATAATATCTATAGTTAAATATACTGGCTGTAAATAAATATATATGTTTTATCACTAGAATTGCATATATATATAGACTATAGATGAAACTATATAAGTATGCTCACTCACCTATAAGTAAATATAATAAAATTATTAGGAAATAAAAAATTATTCTTTGAAAATACTATATATACCTATATATAATAAAGTTTTCAACGCATAGCATTTAATGAAGTTTACTGTTACCTTTGGATTGTGAAAATAAATGCATCTGGGGTTCAAGAGTGTATGAAAATTGCTTAATATAACTTCTAACTTAATCTGTTATACTTCCCATATATCTTCTCTGCACTATTTATCAATCCTTATCATACTCTTAAGATTTAAATTCACGGATAAATTTTGTGTGCTTAGGATTTAAACTTGGTTTTGTTTTGAGAGAGAAAGAACGTTTTATATACTTTATTCTAATTGAAAAGGTTGCTTCCAATATAGGCACTAAATGATAATTAATAAGTATGATTCTCATTAATATTTCATTCACTGATCACTACTTTATAAATTATCAAATTGATGAATTTGAGTCTAAGCTAAAAATCTAAACCTCGACCCCGGAAACTACATTCTAGGTATATATTATATACTATATAATATATATGAAGGTGCAAATAGTAGGAAGTCTATTATTCTTTGACCATAAATAAACTACCATTTAGGCTCGTCAACTCTTTATTTCCATGGTACTGATATTCGAAAGAGTAACTATAGCGTGCATTCTTAATAATATTATATATAACGTGGCCAGTGTATAACCATGATGTAGTTATCTATTATTATTATCAGAGTAGCATGGGGTTATTTAGCATCATTTAAATATCGTGAGAGTAAAGAATCACCTCAAAATAATGTGATATAATATGTATTGATGTAATTTAATTATTTAATTATATTAAATTATTAGTATAATTATTGCTATTTTTTATTTTTATAATATTATATATTACTTATTATTATTATATATAGGATTTTAAAGAACTATTAATTCATGATTATAATAACCATACCCTATAATTTATTTTTATCATTACTCATTATACTATACTATACTAGAAATCCATCTAGTTTTAGCTGTTTATCATTATATATAACATTACTTTATTAGTTTAAAAGATATTTATAATATCAAAATCTCGGACTCCGGTTCAATAACACTTTCCTTTATCGATTTATATATATAATTTTCCATCGTGATTTAGAGCTCATCGTTAAGCTCCGACCGATTAAAAATCCGTCGAACAATTGGATCGAATCCTTTTTAAGCAAGGATTAATAAAAGCAGAAAATCAGTGGCCAAACGGTAGCTGTGTGTTTTACTTACTCTGGTGCACGCAAGTCAAAAAAAAAATTAATTTCGATTTTCAGTGACTAAGTGCTCGTAGCGATCTCTGTTAATGGCCTGTCATAAGTGCAATTTCAGTATCATAGTATCTCGTTTATCATTACAAAATACAAAATAATACTACAATATATATATATACTATATATACTTAACTAATACTTATAATCAAATAATGCTTATATATACTCTATATATATATTAATTATATATATATATATATATAATTAATATTATATATATATACATATAACTATTATATATATACTATATATTATATACTTATTTATCTATATATATAATTAATACTTTATATTAATTTTTACTTAATATATATAACTATTATTATATGATATACTATATTCACATATAGTGGGCTGTTTTATCCAGGGGAGAGTTCAGCGCGTAGGCCTACTAATATCTGCCCCCCCCTCAAAAATATTTTATGAATCAGCCTCTAACTAAAAACTATATTATCATATAAGTCTTCTATATACCTAGTATAAATAAACTAAGGTGATCAAGAATATTGTATCCTTATAATTGTTTAAAAATCCACGAAATTGAAAACATTTACACTGATAAACTTCTGTCACTGTCTCATGTTTTCTAAGGAACCATTATAACCTGTATAGTTATACTCTTTTGTGATTAATCTATTCGAGAAATTAGAGTTCGAATATCAGCAGACGGCCCGAGAAAATGTATAAATAATGTACTATTTTATGAATTTAGAACAATTTTTTAAATCCAAATATTATCTTTTATTCTAATATTCCATAATTAAAAATAAGTTCGGCTCTATTTTCTAAATTACCTGTCTTTTTCCTAATCTTAATTCCTGGCAATAACTTAGTTTTATGAGATACAAACAAAGCGTACACAACAACAATACATTCCAAATGTGGCAAAAAACGCACAACCACGAATAACACTCGAGCCCCCGTAGTTATTCCATCGTTAGGTCTTTAATTGTGTTAAAACTCGATAGTCATTAACGAAAATTATATAGGTAATAAATAAAATACTAATCATAAACTACCTATGTAATGTGCAAAGAAATATAAAAGTATAAATACTTAAATACAAGCAATATATATATATTATGATATTAATTATATTAAAATATTAATTAATTATTAATAATTTATATATAGTATTTAAGTGTCTGTGTTTTAATAACTTGTAAAAAAATTTTTAATATTATTATGTTCGTTATTATGCTATAAGATTATTGCTAGCTATGAGAGCAAATATTTTAGCAGTATAGTCGATGAAATATATTTTAATACAATCTACGTCCTGTTGATATACTCTTCACTCAGTTAATGTATAATAAAATTGTTGCTGGCTCACAATATAAAAAGAGTCAGGAAGACATAATAAACTATCACTCAAGATTTCTATCTTCCATATCCTCTCATATATAACTTAAATAACGCAGCATATTCCGGTAGCATAGAATGAGAATGGTTTCAGCTTTGCATACTCTCTCATAGGAAACTTAGGGCCCTTTGAACTCTCGCCCTGCTCATCCTCTCCTCTCTATCCTTTCTTCTACTTATCTCTCTCCTCATCTAACTACAGTTCTCATTCTCCTCTCTCTCTCTCGCTCTCTACGTCTCTCTCTCGGTTAATATATTATTTATATTTATAGATAATGATAAATATATACACTTGAGCTTGTTTGATTACTGTGTTAATTATACATATTATAGTACTACTAGAAGATAAGTAAGTAATTTCTCAAACGAAGATAGGTAACTATATTTAAGTATACTTACTTTTATTACCATTTTTATTTAATAAGGGAATGTTGTATAATTAAAAAATATTTTATATCTAAAATATGGATTTTTAAATTCACAAACCTAATTCCCTTCGTATAGGTGATTAGCATTGGATATCACAAACGAATAAGAGCCTCTTTTCTAAAATATAAAACAGCCTAAAAAACATATATTTAATTTTTTGGTGAAAACCAGAGAATAGAAAGAACCCAAACTTCTTATGTCACTTAAGAAACATCTTGATAAAACAAAGATATTATAGTAAATTAAAACATTGATCTCTCATAAATTGTGAAGGATTAATATAATAAAAAAGTAGAATATACGAATAAACGATAACTAATAAATTTCACCTAAAATCAGATTACATAACTCCGTTAGAAAGATTGACTCAATAAGCATATATAGTAACGATATTATCATAATACGAACTTTCAATTTTCAATTTTTATTAAAATTTGGCATTATATGGTCTTCATTTTTCTAAATACTATCAAGTTCGAGGATTTACATCGTTAGAACAATATCAAAACTTCCTTTACCTCTGTAATGGATTTGCATTTCTATAATCTTATCAAGTTTCAGCTTGCTGATATCGGGCTACTGAGAAACAACATTTCTTATATTTACTTTGTCTTCTTTTCCTACTCAATCAGAACTTTCATTGATTCATTTTATCGATTTCAAAGGTAGGTTCTGTGACCTTATCCCCTTTTATGTATGAAAGTAAATTTTTTTTCAATTATAAAAGGGATACCTAATTACATAAGCAACTTCGCCTCGACAAAGTTTAAACTTTACTCTAATTACTATAAGGTTAATTGAGTAATTATTTTCTCTATTCTTTATTAATTCAATTTATTTAAGTTGGATATATGGGCGAAAATTTATTTCTTGGGATATATCCACTTTAACGAATTATGTTCACCTTTTCGAAATTCTAAAGTGTGATTCTGTTGACCGCTCCCGTTTTATGTAGAAGAATATATTTTTCAGTAGAAAGGAATCTTATAAATTTTAAATCAGCAATAACTTCGCGTTTCTAACTAAATATGTATTACAGACTCTTAGATAGTTTCTTATTAGTCCTATCACTCACTATAAGCTTCGATGAAAACACACATATTTGATGCTGCGAATAGTGTGAGTGGATAATATCAAATAGGTTTTTGCTATTAGCCAAAATGTTCTTTTTAACTGACCTTTCCTTGGTGCAACCGATTTCAATCAAGATGCCTAGTTAAGTGGACATCGTATTTCCACTATAAGGCAGACAATGATTGAAATACAAAATTTCTAATTGTTTATTACTATACTCCTCACAAATATTCTATAAATCACAGCATAATCTCCATTTTCAGTTGATAAGATGCAACGATTACAGTCTATTTGTTTTGATATTTATCACAATTTATTTAAAATAGATATTTAGTTAGTTTGCTTGATATTTATAAAATATAACTATAACGGTAGTTTAATAAATATCCAATAATCACATTCTTTTTGTTTTAGAAATATGCAAACTTATCTCATATAATTTTTCTTTCTTTTATATGTTTTATTATTGAATGTAATTTATTGATAATTTTTATTCATTTTTTTGTTGACTATTCATTTGGCCAAAAATAAATAATGATGGTCATATTTTATGTTTATATTTCGCGACGATTTATGAAATTTTGTAAAAGCATCGACGTTTCTATAATTTAACCTCGTGCTAAGCAGCGAGCAGCACGTGTAGTTAGGAGAATTGATTGTCTTACCGAATTATGCTCGGATATTTTGAAAATTCCTTATTTACTTATTCTATTATTTATCATATTTTTTAGCCTTATTGATTTTAGTATTGTTAGGTCATTACGTCTTGGACATAAGTTTATATTATTAATTGCTTTTTATTTTCGTCGTAACTTTTTGATAACGTATGTTTTATATTATATTATTATTTCATATCAAACAACATACACATTTGAAAATATAATATGTTTTATTTAATTTTTTGTGAAATTTCTGTCTATTATGATCAAATTTTTGTAATCTCATAACATATGATGTGTGAAAAATCTTGATATAATGTAATAAAAGTAATTTTTTATTTTATATTAAATTTTCAAGTATTTATTAATTTATTTAAAAACATCCTTTTCTACTTTCTCCGTGTTTAGCGCGGGAAGTAATTTAGTACTCCATTCTATTGATAACTTTGTAAAAATATTTAGTAATTTATGTTAGTAATATATTTGAACTAAGATGTTTGATAGGAATTAGTTATTTTCAGCTAATCTCTTATTTAGACAAAGTCGGAAATGCTTTAATATATTTATTATTAATCACGTTTACCTGTTGATTATTATGCCTCATTCGTCATATTAAAATTCATTACAATAAAAGATAGTCATGAAGAACATAAATCTTTCATACTCAAGATATCTCTCCAGTATATCCTATATCCACATACACTTTATAAAATAACGCAGCTTTCGGCAAGAGACGGTAAATTTTAAGGATAAGGGGTGCGATACAATACTGAATAACTCCGATACTCAATTTTTTTTATAGTATAGATAAGAAGAGTCAGGACTTAAAGTAATTAGGATGGTATGTCAAATGCGCTGAAATGATCTTTGAAATCGTACATATAATATTCAGCCTACGAAGTAAAGTAGATATCTCAATCAAGAATAAGGGACTGTAGTTAACTTTCCTTTACCGTTCTTATTGATATACTCTTTTATTATGCTGATATAATCTACTATCATTACTCAAAAATGAATAGGAATCTGATTTATAATTACCCTATCACACTCAGGCTGTTTAAAAGTCAAGTGGATGCGACTAACATGTCAATAAATAAAATATGATTAGGCCGCCAACTCTCACAAAGGTAAGTTGTTACACACCCAATAATGATTATTAGATTAATTATTTTCTTTTAATAGTTTTAATAATTTCTATTTATCTCCTATTCGTATATTATGTATATTTGATAGTAATGTGAATTATTAGGTCTCGACTTTATTTGTATGCTTATATTTACGTCATCGAGGTAAATAGTGCGGACTTACATTTTTAGATCAACACATGCTTTCACAGTGAGGTATAATAAGTATATGTACGGATTTTTGTTAGGTATATCTGTGCAAGTCATGTAATAATCAAGGAATCATTTCGCCATTCTTGGGCCATCATACCAGGTGAACACTAGTTGGGTACAGACCCTCATAGTTCGCTCTGATAGTATAAATGAATCAATGCCAAATCACTTATATAAAGTCCTTTCTGACCTCGCCACTATCAGTAGAATATATTATATGATCAGGCAGAAGACAAAATTAAGTTCTCCCTACTGCTTCTTCTCCTGTGATCTGCAGACCGAAGTCAATCTCATCTGTCTAGATATTGATGAAGTGTACTCTGAGGGCATCACCAGGCCTCCTAGGAAACATTAGCTGTAGGCACAGTTTCTAACTCCAACGGTGATCAGTGCAACTCTTTGTTAAAGCTATCCTCTCTCTGATTGATATTTAATCCGCTTTGCAGATAGAGGCTTGAAAGACAATCGTCAATTATTCACAAGCCTTGTTCTCTGTGAAAATTAAGTGTTTAGACGGTCCTTTCTCGTGACCCACTTCTTTCGTGAGATGTCATTTACTCAATTTCAGTATGTTACCTCTCTTTATGGTTCACCTGGTGGCTTTTGTGCAACCTTGGGAATGAGTTAAGCATGAAAGATGAAAATAAAGAACTTATCTGGATATTAGAGACTTATGATCATCGCGTACAACACACAAGCAAAACAAAGTGATGGACCAGAATGGATAAGAGAGTTTTGTATATTATCATTAGAGTGATGATATCTATTTAGACTTCTCAATTAATCTCACAGTTTTTTCATCCTTAGGAACTTTCACTGTTAACTACCGATTTAAGTTCAAGTGACTGAAATAATACTTCAAGTAGACGGAGTCTTATTTTTATTTTTAATTAAATGGTAAATACTCCACGGTGAGATTAAATAACGCAAAGATGTGAAGTGAGTCGGATGACTCTCATCGTTGTTTAAACTCGGTCAGTTACAGGCGCAACACTAATGAGGGATACAAAGAAAAGTGAGATTGTATTGTATCCTCACATCCCAACGATTTGTGAGGCTTCTATAATGAGGCTCACTGGTATGATTTAGGTTATGTAAGGTAAAAATGGTTAAATATTAAATTATATATTATCTAGAAGACCAGATCAAAATATATTATATGTTCGTGCTCAGGTGAAAGGCAAAGGTTCACGGGAATTTAAGTAATTTTCAAACGATAAAATGATGGCTGATAATTGATATTACAAGTGGTAGCTTACTCTTGATTAGTAAAACGGCTGGGTATTGATTACTATATTCATAATTCTGTGCAATTGTTTTTTGATAAACGAAAAGAAATATTATAAAGGATAACACAGCAGAATTGTATGAGTGGTTATATTTATGGTCTGCTAATGAGATACGTAATTCAGACTTAAAGGTAAAGGCCATTGAGTCTTTTTCTAAAGAAACAAGAGGCAACTAATATCACTAAAGAATATCTCAGGGTTAGAAATTAGATGATATTATGTCATAGTGAAAATGAGAGGTTATCATAGATGAAAAATATCAGATACTTACACTCACACAAACAGATACACCAGCAGAACCGTCAGAAAGAAAAGTAATAGGTTAGCGAATGAACTAAAGTTAGGATAAGCGGCCTTATAATTTCAATATTGCTCATTGAAATCAATTATTTCGATTCATGTGATAAGACTAAATTATTAATACGTTACGGCGAACATCTAATTAGACTTCAATTTAGGGAGTTATATACGTAAAATCGAAATCTCTTTTGTAGCCTGTTGGGAAATCATAAGATGCTATAATATTATTCGTGAGTATCTCTATTAAAGATTATACGTCGCTAATTAGTACTGTATAGATATTAATTAGTATTCCTGGCCCAACATTATTTTAAAGATAAAAAATTAGCTGCTTGATAAATGCCACAGCTACAAAAATTGCTTTTAATTCTAATGAAGTTCATATTGATATTTATGAGCTATTATCATCATTATCATAAGTACGCGAAATTTGATGTGCAGCAAAAGCATAAATTATAATAATTTATTTAAAATCTAGTCTTATGACCGAATGGTAACTAACGATTGAGAGATGTGCCCAAGGAGAACATAATTTATCGTGTATGTATCGTATGTTGCCAATTTATACTTGATTGATTAATTAATATCTATTACTCGTCAATATAGAAATAGAATAGTAGATTTTTGTGTCGGTTCTCTCAGTATAAATGATTTGACGGGGAATAAGTCTTACAAAATTAATTGAAGAAAGAGTAAGTAACATAACTTGGTTTGGATATGAATAAAATCTATATATATAACGAGATTACTAATATATGCTAGCGCGATTATATATATAGTGGTTAGTTGTTGTAGTGTGTTTTATCTAAGTGATGATTCGAGCTAAGCAGTGTAGATGAAATAATAAATATGTCATAATTAAGTTATATTTTATACTTTCAATATCATGTATCAGTTTTTGCCCTCTGCTTTAAATTTTTAATGGCGTTCTAAACAGACCGTTTTCTAAGTTCATAAATTATAATTATCGAATTTAGCAATTGGTTATAATATCAGATAATTGTTCTGGATATATAATTTTTTTCTTAAAGATTATTAATTTATCGCAAAGTATATTTCTCGTGTAAAATAGAAAAAATTATATATTTCTACAGAGGTATATAGTCACTCAAGAATGAGTATATATAAATAAGTTTGTGACGAAACGTAGTGCCAATGGCAAAATCGGTTTTACTATAATTTATAAGAAGATTTAGAATATACTTATTAATATAGCATTATAGTATTATAATACCCTCAAAATAAAATGTTGATAAGTGTGGGAGACAGTCCAAAAATAGAACTCACTTATTTCATATAAATTACATATAGTTTATAGACGTATTATATTACTGGTATATATAACATAGTTCTGTGTATCTCTCGACATTTTTAGATCTATTGAACAAGAAGTATTATATAGAGCTTTACAAGACTTGACCCTATCTCCAAAAAAAATTTCTTGAATTGTCCTTACCATCTGACCTGTTATTGCATATCTTTACGTGGAGGTGACAAGCAGTATAAAAGCTGTAACGCGTAGAAAATCATTAAGAGCCCCTTCAAAACCTAAACCATCCGAGCCCAAAAGAGAGAAAAAAATGAACATAATACAGAAATAAATTCACACAAGTTGAATTTTTTGAAGATCTTCCTAAGAATTGATCGTGTAGTATACAAGAGTTGCCCTAATTCCACTGAATCCTCTCGACATGCAAAACACGTGTTTATTCATGTTAGGTCATTTGTTTCCAATCTTCTCGTATTATTTTGTTTCCGACGCTGACTACAGATATACATTTATTAATCTTCTTCTAGATATATTTTTTCAATTACTTTCGAACCTTCGCCCCAACATTCCTTACTTCAACCCCACGACTAATATCGCAACAAATCATTCTTTACTTTACTCGACCTATTCTTGTTCTAGTTGAGTCTAGATTCTGAATAACATCCTTGGTTTATAGAGATCAGCGAAAAAGGTGCAATATTCTCATAGTGAAATCAAAATCCTCCAGATACAACTTTTTATAAGCTTTCCATATTATAGTCTTCCTTACTCGTGAAGCAGTATATTTTGTTCTACTCGGATAAAACAGGATGTAATGAAGTATAATGGGGTTTTCTAGAAATATCAGAGGATTTTGATTTTTTGAAAAGAAATATACTGTATATCAAGTTTTACTGAAGGAATAGATACTCTCAGAAAGCCCTAACTTGAGGAATATTTAGTTAAATGCTAGAATAGGGATATTGCGTGAAAGTGATTGATAATGACATCACAGCACAGGATATCGTCCAAAAACAGTAATAGTACGAATATAGTTTCTTTGTTAGGATGTATAAATTGTTCCAAAATATTTATAATCCTATTGTTTGCAAATTAACTCATGTTGAACAATATTTTATCCAGGGTTTATCATTTTTAACGTAAGAGAATTTACTTTTAAACATATTATACACTGTGAGAAAGATACAATACTATATGAATCCATGAATAGAGAGCCATTTTCTCCTATTGTGAAGATGAAATAGCGACTTTTATTGGACTATTCCTACTTACTCTTAAGTAAATACATCGATAAATGCTTGACATATTAAAATGTAATAGTAGTTATCTTCGTAACTTTGTATTCACACTTTATATTAATGCACCTAATATCGATATTTTTAAGTTAACATCATAGTTAGATACCCCGATTGATTTAGAATTATTTATAATTAATAAAGAGAATTTTCATTTTGTCTATTATAGATATATAGGATATGATATATGCTTACCTTTCAAAATTTTTTAGGTAGTTTCCAGAACTGCAAAGAAAAAATTTCCATTATTATTATTATTTATTTATTTTTAATCTTATATACTATATAATTTAATTTAATATTATTTAATTTTATTATTATTATTTTAATATTTATATATTTAATTATATATTATTATTATTAACTTATTATAATTTTATTATTATATATATTATATATTTATTTAATTTAATTATATATATAATAATTTTTATATTTATTACACAATCAATATTTGTATATTAAATAGTATTATTTAATTTAGATATTTTTACTTGATGTAAACTAAAGGCCTCTTATATATATTTTTTTAAATACTATATATACAATGATATATAATAACAATATAATATAAACACAAAGAGACACACACAACTGACACAGGTCACATATCTAAATTAAGGTACTATCGTTCTATATCCGCTATCCACCAGTAAATGACTTACTCTATAATATATATAAATTTAATGTTTAAAGATAGCAAATTTAAATTTAGCACTTATAAAATTCCGCCTTCTAAGAAAAGGTTCTCTTTAATTATTTATTGTTGATTCGTACTCTGATACTGTGTCTCTACTATTGAAGAAAAAGATAGAGTACTATTGGTTAGATAGATAGTAGTAAAATTATAGAAAAGAGTCTATTAAAAATCCTCGGACAAAAATTCGAATACTTCTGATATGTAAGCTCATTCTTCTACATTTGTTACTTGCGCATTTTAAGTACTCTTTCTTAATTTTATTATCATCATTCTCTTGACTTAATATTTACCTCATTGTCAATACTTTGGAAGCAATTAAAAGTGTGCGTGATCTCATTATATATTTGGGTGAGTCAAGAAATACGTATTTAATGTATAGTGTCAGGAATAATACTATTAAAAATGAAATAATAGAATAAGTAGAGTAGAGTATGATGCCGAGAGTTTTATGCACTACTGAACTATATATCTTAATGATTATTACTTGTAATTGCTGGTTATTGAGTTTAAGTAGGACTAATAGTTATCTCCTTTAAGATTTCTCTATATATATGGCTACATTTCTAGCACGTTTTGAGTGCTTGTCAAGAACTGTTCAAAATACATCTTAACTGTTAAGATTATTCCTCATTAATCAAGAAGTTATATCCTATCAGGAGGTTACATCAATTGCGAAGTAAAAATTTATATTCCTGTTTTCTATATTTTTATAATAATTTAGTCATGTTGGTTCGACTCCCTGACATCAAGCTTTTCCCCATGTTGAAAATACAGTACTGTATACATTGCAAAAAAAAAAAGAATTACTATAATTACATCGCAATAAGATTTTAAATGCCTTATAATATAGATTCAATTAAGTAAAACTTAAATTATATTGCATAAATTAATTTATAATACATTATTTTGAAAATTAATTACGATTTGATAGGATACAAGCTTCTATAATTCTACTGATTATCATTATAAATTTTTCTGTAAGGAATCAAAGAGTGTTATTTTTACTTAATATACACGAAATAATCTTGCCTCTTAGATCATTTATCGGAAGTTATGAACACGCAGATCATTACATAACAGAATTTCTGCACTCAATAACACATCGTTCATTTTGATAATTATGAAAGTTGTTTCATCATAATGAAAATTAGCTTAATTAAAAACATAGATGCATGGAAGACAAGGTTGTTAACATAGCGATACTCTTTACATATAAGACTTAGTTATATGTATATACAAAGTTTTTGCAATTTATACTGAGCTCTTCTAAAAATTAATTTAAATCATAGAAGGTATCTGTTAATAAGAAATATAATCTCGATGAGCAACATCCTTTGTGATATATTGCATTTAAAATACTATTAAAATTAGATAACAATAATGTACTAATCCTGCTACTGTTTTAATTTCTAGCATTACGGCTTTCTTCCGGTAAGCAAACCTGGATATTAATTAATTATATGTGATTTATACCCAAAATTACATAATAACCATTAATTTACCTATACGTTTCCATTTTATTAGCTACTTAGGTACATATTGTAATTACAACTTATAAATAATATTTTATGATTTCCTTATTTTATGAGTATAGTAATTATGTCTCACAAAGAGACCTCGATATATAAGCGAGGTGTCAGTGTGATAACTAAAACACTTTATATATTCGAGTTGATGGATAAAATGCTCTGAAATATCTAGAGAAATGCAAATCATTAATTTGTTTACATGAGAGCTAACGTATGACAAATCATCTATATCTTACTCCACAGTGGTACATCATGAATAGATACATAATACTGAGAAATATATTATTAATAAAAGAACTTTATATAGCTCGACATATTCTTCATTACTGATTAACGGTTTGGAATAATGAGATTAGGTTCTTTTTATGAAATTGAGTTCAAATCCTCCATGGAGTTTCACTAAGTGTATATTTTGAGATAATATTAATTGTTAAATCAAATAGACTCTTCTACACAACAACTTATGTATCCGAAGTTGCGGGATATCGGAAGCCCACCAAAGGTTGGGGCCCCCCGAAACATGCTTTGAATGTTATTTACATTTTTTCATTTTAATTTGCTAAAATTACTCGGATTGTTTATATACGTCTCTTTTTTGAATTTTCTACCCAAGAAATTTGTATTAAAAACAGATATAGAGATAAGAGTATGATTCATAGCTCTCTCACTGTTTTTCTACTCGTTCCTACCTGGAGGGGACTGTCTAGGTAGTGGTTCTATATAGCGATTACTCCTCGTACTTTCACGTCGTTTGCGGCCTAACTCTCTAACGCTCTCTACAGTGAAACAGAAAGAAACTCATGCATTGGCATGTTAATAAAAATATAGAAGAAGAATAAATAAGAATTATAACATATTCTTATGTTATTAGAAATAAATCCTACTGACTCTACCGAGCGTACAAAAAAGAATGACTGTTATATAATATTTTTTATTTATCCGTGTTGATGTTTAAAGTAATTTTGATTAAACGTCGATAGTTTGTAGAGATCCATGGCGGATACAAAGAAATTTCTATATCTCTCAGCTCTAAGAGATCGTCTTAGCAAGAGTGGTTTGTCCATATAAATACAGAAACTTATTGTTTGAAAATGAGTTCAATTCCTCATTTTATAATTGACGATAATACTAAGTCTCACACGAGAATATAACGTTGAAAGAAAAGATTTAACTCTTACTTACACATACTCTTAAGAATTTTTATTGGTCAAACTTTGCATTCTTTGAATCATTTGAATGATTTGATATCATATTAGATTAAGTTATATTAGATAAACGGGCGATAAGACCATAAATCCTCTCATGCCTTGATCTCACAGACACATTTAATAAAACCATCTCTCTAAGAGTTATAAAGATTTAGATTATTCTCATATATATTGTTCAATACGGTGGAATTGAGTTAAATCTTTAATAAAGTTAGTATAATAGTTACTAAGTATTTATCCCTCGCGTCTGGCCTATGCCTTTGTTTGCTTCAGAGTGTATGCTTAGTGTTACTAATGTATAGCTCTTGATGCTTGTCTAGTCAAGAAAGACACGTATGTGTCTCACTACTCACACCAATTGTACTGAACACAACCCTAATTCATATTTAAGTATGAAACTTTATGAAGGATATCTATCCTCAATTACCAACCTATTCAGTGCACAATTGATGATATCATTTTCTTCACGAATTCTTGTCATAAATAATTTATCGGATCAAATTTTCACAATAACTATTTATAAGGACCATGGAATAATAATGTATGGGTATAGGAGATAAGGTGATTGGTAGTATTTGTATATAAAATCTTTTATTAATTAGTCTGAGAGCATGAAGCCCTCCAAACAAATTCAGATGACAAGATTTCGGCACAAATTATGGCCAGGTCTAAGACATATTAATCAGTATTATTTGGAATTTCTTAATTTTTGGTACAGCTAAATATATTTTAGCTATTATTATATTCTTTTATTTTTTATTTTTTATATTACTATTTTTATTTTAACACTTGATAAAGGTGTCAAGTTAATCCGAAATTATTATTATTTATGATAATATTTTAACTGGTTATTCTTATTTAGTTTATAATCCTTAATGCATTCATGACCTTGAAAATGTGTTTTGTAAAACCGAATATATAAATAGTCGTAATTATTAATGAATTTAAATATGTTTATATCCGTTCTAATATTTATGCATCTATATTATATATATTATAATTAATTAAATATATATATATATATATAATAATTAATATTATATATATAATTTTATATATATATAATATTATATATAATTATATATTTATATTTAATTATTAATATATAATATATAATATATATATAGTTAATATTATATTATATATATTATAATAATATATTAATATTATATTATATATATATATATAAATAATATATAATATATATATTAATATATATATAATATATATATATATATAGATTATTTATATACTTTATCTACGTTTACGTAGAACTATATGTAATCAAGATAATATATAAGAGTGAGACATACATATCACTATACACACCTTTATATATTATAATATTAAATATAGTTATGATATACTATAGTAGTATTATATATATATTATATATATATATATATATATATATATATATTATTATATATATGATATAATTATATAGTATATATAATTATATAATGAATAAGTATTACTGTATATAATAATGTGGTGGCTCCAGTAATCACTTTTTTTATACTATCGTAATCTCTCTCTCTCTTCATCTCTATCTCTTTTGCAACATCGTCTCTCATCTTTATATTATATAATATATGATATTAATAGTATTTAATATTAATTAATATATATATTAATATATACTTATTATTAGTTATTATATTATATTAATTATAATTATAATATATTTAATATATATTTAATATATATTTGCGACTATATATATTTATTAGTTATATGATACGTGGTTTATTTGGATAAAAGATATTGAAAATATAATCGAGTATCATAAATATATTATAATACTATATATATCTTGTGCAGGGGTGGGACCAAACTCTATATAGCTATTAACTAGTACTTTCCATAATTTATTACACGAGATCTAGGTTCAAGATAGCGCCATGTTTTTTTTTTTTTTTTTTTTTTTTTTTTCTCTTCTTACTTTGTTATCTACTAGTTTTACCTCCACCCAATCTCAAGAGGTCTGCTGCGCCTTTCTAATGGATTATAGGAAAAGTGGACAGTTTTTCTTTCCCAAGTTTTTATTTATTAGTCTTTATGTTATTTTCTTTTTCATAAAAGTAAATTACTTTAATAGAAGAATTATGATAACTTAAAAAGTTATTGCTTATAAAGTAGATTCTATTTTGTATGATGTTCAGTTATTATTGATATATACCAAGCATTATAGTTATATATATATATAGTATATATATATATATATTATAAAATAGTTATATAATTATATAATATGATATTATATATTATTAATTATATATATATCTAATATATATAATATAGTATATTTTATAATATATATATATATTAATATATATAATATATATATAGAAATTAATATATATTAATATTAATATATTATATATTATATATTATATATATATATATATATATATATTTCACAGAATATGATATGATATCTTAAATATCAATTATTTATATTTTTAGTAGAAATATTCTTATTGATTATAAAAAATGACGTGAGGCTTCTATTACTGAATTAATGCTCACAGTTAGTAGAATAAAAATAATAAAAAGCAGTAAATAAATTATTAAGTAACATTAATGATAGAGATTCACATTACCTCGACTATCACTCTGTAATTATATAACATAAAATTTCAACTGGAGTCAGTCTTGAACGATTTGTATTTATTACAAAGGTAAGTTTAAAATTAAGGTTTCAAATAGTTTGGTCTGAGGTAAAAATATATTTGAATTAGAGAGGCGAGTCGATACATTAACTTTAAAAAATGCAAAACATTATTTCCGCATATTCTGTACATTACTTCTTATATCTAGCCAAGTTTACAAATTTCTGCGATAGTAAATGATTATATTTTCTAGTTTTACGAAAGAGTACTCTCACCAAATAGTCTGCCGTAGAAGTTAAAATAAAAATATTTGTGTTTAAAAGTATATAGCCTATAGCACTCTAAATTCAGCCATTTATTAATTTGACATCCACAAATGCGCACGTTGGCGCTAATGCGTCCAAGGGGTGGCCACCCTGCCTCTATATTATATATATATTATATGAGACTTTAACATCAATATATTTCTAATCAAATTATGTAAAAATTTATTATATTATTAGCTATGTTGTTGTGACATATATATCTATAATATATATTATTATATATATAATATTATATTATATATATATATATAACTATTTATATATGTTTATTCAAACATGAAGGAAATAAATAGTATTGACAATATTTCTTTACTTATATTAAGAGTAAATATCCCATTTAGCTATATATATATATTATAATATTTAAGATTTAATTAACATAATTTAGCTATTCTATATCCGTTTAGAATATGTATTTTATTTATATGAGTTTATTATTTCAGATAATAATAATATCTAGCTATTTTACCTTTATTATTTTAGCCCATGAATTAGGGAGGGAATATAAAGAATATTAGGTGGAATATTACATATTTTACATCATACGGTGAAATTAACTCTCTGAAAAGTATATGTAATATTGTAAAGACAACCACACATTAAAGATAACTAAAGGTGTGAAAAGCATCAACGTCCTTATGGTCTGACTTTCTCGACTTATCTCAATGTTGAGTAATGTAAGTTCCTTACGTGACGCACGTACAATAAATTGCTATTAGATTACAACCGTGACCAATGTACTTGGTGGATGCTGGTGTTCTTCAAAGTTGTGCTCATGGTAATAGTGCTCAATTTTAGAAAAAAAGGATAATAACAAACATAAAAAAAAAATAGAGAAAAAAAAAAAGAAAAAAAAAAGTATCAATTTATCTCTTTTTTATTTCATAATTCTTTATATTCTTCTTTTCTATTTTATTTATTTCTGATTCTTCTTTCTCCCTCAATAAACTACAATAGACCTACAGCGAAAAGGAATATTATTGTGTGTATAGGAATCCCTCGTAATTCTTCAAATTTCACATTATATGTAAAATGCTACATAACTTACTAACAAATATAACATTCATTTGTCTATTCATAGAACTATTAGTCACATGTGCATTAGCAGATTTGAGAAGACACTGTATTATTTGGTTTCTTCGATAAAAATCAACACTTGACTTTCTATAACAGTTGAGCTTCTCTTTTTTATATACCCGTTTCACTAAAAGATAATATCCCACAAGGCCTTTACACTGACATCACGATGGCTAGGAGGTCGGTTCTCTCGCCTTCGCGGGGAACTACGGATAGGTACTATTCACTCCCTCCCTCCATCCGGCTTGGAGTGGTCAATCACGGAACCCCCGCTCTTTGGTATTGGGTTTTGGCTGGGGTTCCTCCGCCCCTCCCTCTTTACTCGGTGAAGGTATGTGACAAACGTCCCCCCCTTTATTTTCGTTCTCTCCCGATTTCCTGCTTCTCTCGCATATGTCCTCCCCCTTCTTCCTGCACGTGACCGCCATCTACAAAAGCTTCCCTAAAATATTATTGAGTAAACGTCTAATTTTCTCCTATTTTATCGAGATATTAACCCAAATAGCAAAAAGGAGTTATCTATTACACAGCATCATCAAAATATACCTATTATATCAACCTCCTCATATCAATAATTATTATATATATGTATTGTTTATTCTCTCTCTTATACAATTTTTCTCTATTGGTGTCGAGAGAATTTTACCTAGGATTCCAATCATATAAATGAAATATTTTCTCTATATTTCTCTCATACTGTTCTACATATCTTAAACGACTTCTTTTTTTTTTTTTTTTCTCTTTTTTATTTTTTTCTTTTAATTCATTTTTACTCACGATTTCCAGGTTGCAAAAGACTTTGAACCAGCAGTCCGACCAATGTATGTTTCCCGTTTTACCTGTAGCCCATTAATAGTTTTTAAGATACAATATGACGGATCAATCCCCCAAAAAAGCTGGCCTATATAAAAGGGTAACAATTTAACACCTCATATTTAAAAATAATATTACTATATAGATTAAGTCGCTCTTATTATTAGTACATTATATTAATACTAGTCATAAAACACCTGGATAACAATAATATTACCTACTATCTACGGTAAACACTATGCGCTACATGTATGATCAGTCTTTTTATGTAATTATTACTATACCTAAATATATCAACTTGCACCATATTCTCACTCATTACCTACCATTCATCAATACTTTCTGCCTAACTTACTCTGTTATCATCTGTTCTCCTTTTCATATTTCTCAATATTATTTTAGTACTCATAAGTATACTTCTCAATGTAATGGATTATTCCTTCGAAAGCATATCCTTTCTTAACTCGTTTTATTCTTCTAGCGGCTTCTACACCGTGTTGTTCTCTAGATTCTTAAAGTCCTCTTCCATGCACTCGAATGTACAACTCCATGTGTAGATTTCATTATAAAAGATAATTTATAGTTCTCATCTTCTACTTTTCTTCCTAATATTACTTAAGTATATTATATATATGATTTAGTATTTCTTTATTATTTATTATTTGCTATTGTATTTAGTATCTCTAAAAAAAAGATAAAACATTTATTATTTTATTTAATGTAATTTTATTAAATGTTTAAACATTAATATATTTATAAATCATAGTTATTATATAACAATTTGGTGCTTTATCTAATACTAAATTTCACAGACACTCAACTCTCCGCATATCGTAATGGTATATGAATCTAGTTAATTCCGAATTTTATGGGATATAAAAGTTCAGACTAGTTTTTTAAAATTAAGTAGTTTTTAACACCTCCTTTCCGTTCACCCTTTATAATTTTGCAATAATCTTTTTAATAATTATTTTTATAGTGTTTTAAATTTTCATATTTTAATTGCAATCACTTTAATCCTTTCCCGCCAAAAAAAAAGAGACAATTTTATCGTTAATACCGATAAAATAAAAATGTAATAATAATTATGTCCACAAATAATAACTAAATGGTCGTTTTTCATATATAGCCTCTTCTATCTAGATGCTGGCATCGCGAGCTAAAGTAAAGCCCATCTCCAGAAACTGTTGTGTAATTTTAAAAACATATTAAGGGCAAGGTATGTCACAACAAGAATTCTAAGTTAAAGAGTGTCTCATACCTCATTGGCTATAATATTAATAATATAACTTAAATTATTCAAGCCCTTTTAGATCATAATAATTCATATACTTAATAAGCGGTGTAATATAATATCTTTACGATTACATTCATATCTACAATGCTCACATTTAAACATTTCTCTGGAATTGTGTGTAGAAAAGAGAAAGTTATAGGATCTACTAAAAATTAAGTCTTTACATAAATATTTTGGGTCAAAATTAATAAAAATTAACTAAATTAGTAATCTCCATCATTTTACTACGGTTATGTTATAAAAATATATGATATATATATAATAATAATTTTATAGTACCTAGTTCTTATCATATAATGATACTATTACACTATAAAATGTGTATATATATAGATCTACGAGTCTGAACTTATGCAACCATAATAATGATATTCATCTTGTTACTAACGCTTCTAAATTAACTATAGACAAATGAATATCAGGTTTATATTGGAAGTTTTTTATTTTATGAAGTTATTTGTGAAATAGTGAAGAAATAGAAGAAATAGTGAAACTTTGAACCCTTGCTATATTTTCCATAGATTATTATTTAATTAATATATATATATATATATATGTATATATTATATACTATGTATATAGGTAAAATATATATATATATATCAGTTTACTATATATATATGATAATATATATATATATATATATATATGATAATCATAATTTAATATATGTACTTAAGTATATAGCAAGACTTGCAGATACTTGGTCTAATATAAGCTTTAATAGAATATAAGATTATAACAGATCTATGAATACATTATTTTCCCTATATATATATATATAGTATGAAGTGTGTATAATACGAAAATGATGGTTATACCATAACTAGAGACTATATTTGGATATATTATATATTATTCATTAAAATTCAGTTTTTTTCCTTGGATATAAATATAATAAATAAATCTTTTTCTCTATAGAGATGTATTTATAAATATGTACAATTCCTCACATTTATATATATAATTAATTTCTACGTCAATCCTAGTCCAGGATCACTTGTAACGAATAATTATATTTCACTTATATAAAATATCTTGAGAATAATAGTATATATATTATATGTTATTAGTATTCAGTGAGTATAAAATATATAGTTTTTGTGATGAACAAGTGAAACTTTATATATATTATACTATGTATATATATATATAATATATATATATTATATATACTATATAATGTATGAAAACATCACCTCTATTATAATATATACCTACTTATTATATATATATATATTATATCTAGTTTTTACTATTATTTATGTGCTCTAAGGTGAACTTTCGTATAAAATCCTAGAAGGAAATATAGTATTTTTAGACAGCGATGCATTTAAACACGGCATGCATCCATTTTTTATATTTGTAGAGTTATTAATTCATATTCTTATAGGTAGAGGTGTACCAGACTGGATTTTCAGATTTTGGTTTGTTCTGGCCAGAACCAGAATATATTCCCTTTCTTAAAAAAAAATAAAAAATACTTTTAAAATGTAGAGTTTGTTACGTGTAAACTTTTCTTCTACCTACTATAATATAGTATAATATATTATAGTATTAATATATTTATTATATATTATATTAAATATAATTTTATATTATATCTATAGTTATATATATTATATATTATATATGATTTATATATATATTAATATCATATATTAATTATATATATATATATTAATATTATATTATTAATATATGTATATTATATAATTATTATATATATTATATATATAATATTATAATATATATATATAATATATATATTATATATTATTATTATAATTTATATATTTATATATATATATATATATATATATATATATATATATATATATATAATTATATATATATATATATATGATAGTATATATATATTTATTATATAGAATATATATATATATATATTATATATTATATATATAGTATATAAAATATACATATATATATATATTATATATATTATTATATATATATATATATATATATATATATTGATCTTATATAATATATATTAATATATATAATATATATATCATATAATATCATATAATATATATATATAATAATATATATATATATATATATATATACTATATATATATATATCATATATATATAATATATAGGTATATATATATGGTTATATATAAGATATATATATATATATAGGTATATATATAGGTATAGTATAAATATATAACTATATATATATATAATATAATATATATATATATATATATAAATATATATTATATATATATATATATATATATATATATAATATATATATATATAATATACTACGGTGATATATAATTAGTTGACGGTATATTATATTACTGAGTGGTGGTATATATAAATATATTAATATATATATAATAGTATATATATATATAATATATATATATATATAATTATATATATGTGAGTATTTTAAATATATTTGTTAATATATATACTATATGCTAGGTCATAATAATATAATAATATCTTATAATATCGGTAATATGTATATTATACTAAGTATATATTATAATAATTATTCATTCAATTATATATATTATATAATATATATAAATATATATATATTATAGCTATAATATAGTAATATATATAGGTAAATATATATACTATATATAATATACAATTTAATATATATATATAATATATTACAATATATTATATTAATATATATAATTATATTTCACTAATAAAAGTATCATATGATACTATAGATATATAACTTACTTAGATATATTATATATATATACTATATATATATATATATACTATATACTAATAAATAAGTATATATAATAATATATAATATATATATATATATATACTAGTATATTATACATATATTATATATATGTATATATATATATATATATATATATATATACTATATACCTACTATACCACCATAGATATATATATATAACTATATGTATATATATATATATACTATATATATATACTACTATTATATTATCGTATAAACTATATATATATATATATACTATATATATATATATGTAAATATATTTATATAATATATATATATAGTATATATATATATATATATATATATATAATATATTATAGTTTATATATATATATATATTAATTATATATACTAGGTATATATATATATATACTATATACATATATATTATATATATACTATATATATATATATATACATATATATATATATATATATATATATATATATATTTACTATATATATATATATATATATATATAGTATATATATATTATCAATATATATATATGTGATAGTGTTAGTATTATATAATAATAAATAGGTACTACGTGAATATTATAATATACTAATGAACTATAATATATATAGGTATATAGAATAGGTATAATATAGAATATATATAGAAATATATAAATATATAATATATGAGTTTAGTAAAAGGAATATTAAAATTCATAGGTATATATATATATATATATATTCATTATAAATATATATTAAATTATGTATAGGGTATAATAATATAGGTATATATTTATAAATATTTATATATTATATTATATATATATATTTATATAATTTATTATTATATATTATTTATATATATTATTATTTATTATTTTTTACACTAGGTATATATATATTAGTGATATATATAATATATAGTATATCTCTCTCTCTCTCATATAGGTAGTCATATACAATTATATATATATTATGATATATGATATATGTATATTATATATATATGTAGTTAATAGTATATATATATAATATATATACGGTATATATAGTTAGTATATTTATAATATATCTATATATAGATATATATTAGT
This sequence comes from Trachelipus rathkii, assembly GCA_015478945.1. Classification (NCBI taxonomy): domain Eukaryota; kingdom Metazoa; phylum Arthropoda; class Malacostraca; order Isopoda; family Trachelipodidae; genus Trachelipus; species Trachelipus rathkii. The sequence continues at coordinate 51,155 of JABUQX010047406.1, read as the reverse complement.
TCATTATATATATAGTTGGTATGTATGTCACGGCTGCAGTTGCTGCTATTATATATATTATAAATATATATAGAGATATAATTAGGTATATAATATATATAAAGTATATATATATATTAATATATATATATATAATAATATCTATATAATATATTATATCTGTGTATAATAGTATATATACATATATAGTATATGATGATATAAGTATATAGTATGACTAGAGTATAATATATATGATATATATATATGATAGCTATATAGATAGTACTATATATATATATCATAATATTTTATATTATTTTAACTAATAATTAATATATAATACATTATAATATATTATATATAATATATATATATACATATTTTATTTTTATGAGAGTAGGTTTGTATAACCACACACACCTTAATAATATATATATATATATTATAGTAATATACAATAATATAATTATTATATTATATATTACGATAAAATATTATAATATATATATATGTACTTTATAATATTAATATATAATATATATATATAGCAAATATAATATAAATATAAGTATAAAGTATAAATTAATAAAATATAGAGTAAATATATAATTATTGAATTGTTTAGTTTAACTATATATATATATAGTTATATTTATAATAATATTATTTAAAAAGCGTAATTGAATCTATCTAATCCTACTCACAATACTTTATCATCTATTAATATATATTTATATTAATAATATAATTTACTTAGTAATTCATGATTAGTGTGGGTTATATATTAATAGATATATTCAATATAATACGTTCAATCAAGAATTGATATCAGTGTATATATATAGTAATATATATCATATGATATATATCTATAATATTATAATACGTTGACTTATAATTTATGATAATAAGATAAGAGTATATTAGTTTCTGTAGTACTAATAATATATACTATATATATATAATAATTTATATTATAGATTAAATTTATATAATATATATATATGTATATATATGTATATATATGTATAATATTATTTTACATTATCTACCCACTATAATATATATATATATAAATAAAGGGTATAGTATTAAAATTATTATCTATATCTATATTTCTATATCATCTTATATATATTCTCTCTCTACTATATATATTCGATCATCTCTCTATATGTCTATCTCTCTCATATATATTCATATCATCCTCTTATATCGTACTTCCTCTAGTCTTCTACATATACCTAATCTTATAGCTCTATCTATCTCTATCTTATCTATCTTACTCTCTCCTCTCTCTCTTCTCTTCTTCCATCTATCTATGCCATTCTAATCTATCTATCTAAATCTTATCTATCCTAATCTTCTATTACCTATTACTATAATTATCTTAAATCTATAATCTATCTATCTTCTATCTAATTATTATTAATTACTATCTTATTTAATCTATAATCTCTCTTATCTTATCTCTCATCTCAATTTGGTGGCTGGAAAATGGGATTAAGTAATAGGTATAGCTTATTCTGTTTGATTTATGTAAAGTTAGAGTAGTAATATATGTATATCACTAAAGGTAAATGTCATCTAGATTTACTAAATAATATTTTCTTAAGTAAAAATAAGTATTATTATTACAGTAAATGTTTATTTACACTGAGCAAGTGTTCAAATATATACATGATAGCTGATAGTGACGTTATGTGACGCTCATCCATATACTATATATATATACAAGTTTTGCACTCACCTATGGTTCAACTATATACTAACTATTTATCGTTAAAAGGTAGCAAAAAGGCTGCAATAAGGGCAGCCATTTATTTAAAGATGAAAGGGGACTAAAGCCATATATAGGCGGGGTAATACATGAGATCATAAATTCTCTTATACGCTATAGTCACGCGCTATGAACGGATACAATACAAGCAATTATTTTTTTTACCCTTAATAAAGTTAGAACTTTGATAGAAAGCCTGTGGGTTACATTGATATATCTAATTTAGTCTATATTACTAAAACAGTGTATAAATTTTATATTAATATATATATATTAATTATAATATATATATAAATATATATATAATATTTTAAATAAGCTATTATATATTATTATATATCATATATATTATATATATATATTATAATTAATATTATATATATATATATATCTATATATATTATATATAATTAAATATTAATAAATATATATATCTATTTTATAATAATAATTATATATATATATATATATATATTAATATTATATTAATACTTATATTTATATATATATAAATATAATATATATAATATAATAATATATTAATTATATAATATACTATTATTATTAATTATATATATTTATATTAATTAATTAATATATATATTACTTATTATATATAATATTAATATATAATAAATATTAATATATATATATTATATTATTATATATATATATATATAATATATATATTTATATATTTATATATTATTAATTATTATTATATATAATATATATATATAATATATAATCTATATATATCTACTCATCAGCATTTATCATGATATATATTATTATTCAATCTCCCCCAAGGCTATACTTTAGTATCTGATTATATTATACTTGACAGTACGCTACGTGTGGGACCTATCTACTGTGAGGGATGACATATGGAGACACAAAAGGTAATCATTGGGAATATATGAATAAACAGGACGTGTAGATATGTTATTTTACGGAGTGAATTTTATATATTTCAATAATTATAATAATAATGGTTTTTCTTATACTATCTTATAAAGTACATATTAGCTATTTATTTATATTCGAGCTAACTAAAGTTTACTTTCCAATATAATTTAAGTTGAAGTCGCAAGGCGAAAAGACGCAATATAGGCGCTAAATATAGGCGCTATAATGATCGCACATCTGTGTAGCTATAAAAAATTATTATGAGGATCATACGTAATAGATAGCGTACTAGTAGCGCACATAGGTATATCCGTAGCGGCCATAATAGTAGCGTACTAAGATAGCTCGTCATCTGATCAATATTATATGGCGCAGCACTACCTAATTAGCTCTATGGGTAGGGTTATCATATAACAATATTATCTAGATAATATTAGTTTTATATATTTATAATACTTAAACATTATTTGAAATTATACTAATCTCCAATTTGGTTATCAATAGTGTATTATTAACTATAAAATTATTATAGATATCACTTATATACCAAGCTATTTAGAATTTGATTATATATATAATATATAATATAAATTTATAATTATATATATTTTATAATATTTATAAATATATATATATATATTAATATAGTATATATATATAATATATTATATATATAATTAATAATTTAATATATTATAATATATAATTAATTATTTATTATCATATTATATATTAACTATATTATATTATAAGAATCTATAAATTAATATAATATTATATATATAATTTAATATTATAATCATAAATATATATATAATATTTGTATAATATATAATATAATGTATATTATATAATTTTGTTCATATATATTTTATTATATATCTTTATTAATAGTATTATATATTATATTAAGTATATATATATCTATATATGATAAATCTTATTATTTATTATGTATACTATATATATTATATATATAATTATATCTATTTTATGTATCTATATCTATATTATTATATATGTATATTATACTATATTATATATATCATATAATACTTAATTATATAAATATTTATTTATAAAAATTTATATTATTTATTTAAATTTTTTTTTAAATATTATCTAATATAGTTTAGTTTCATGTAATATATTATTATAATATATATAATAATTAGTTATTACTATACTATTAAATACTATATATTATATATATTAATTATATATATTAATTATATTATATAGCTTTTATGTTATATTTGTATTATTATCTTAAATATTAAATTAAATTATATTATTATTATATATTATATATCTATATATATATATATATATATACATTATATTTATATAATATTAATTTTATAATTATATATATTTGATACACTAATTTACAGTTTATATCAACTTCTATATATACTATTAATTTTATAGCTATTTCTCTCTTTAATTATATATGAATGTTAATTTTAATAATTTAAATTACTATATAGTTAGTTTTTTATGATTGTAGAATTAATAAATTATTATAGCTATAATAATAATCATCGAATAAATATTTAATTAATATTTAATATATAATGCTTCTCCGATAAGCATTTAAGTATATCATATTATCTGATTTATTATATATATATATATATATCAATTAATATTAAATTAATTATTATTTTATGAAATCTTAATTTAATTATTTATTTAATTATATTATATATTATTATTAATTTATATATATAATTATTATTATATTATTTATTATTTCTTATTATTATTATTATATATTTTTATATTATATAATTATATTCATTTCCACGAAGTGTTTGATTAATTATATAATATTATTATTTAATTAATTATATATAATTATTATATTAGTCTGTTTATAATTATTTATTTGAGTTATTTATTTATATTATATTGTTTTTAATTTATTTTTATATATATATTTGATTAATTATTATATATTGATATATATTATCCCTGTATAATTATATATTATATTTATATATATTATATTATATATTTAAATTAATTTTATTATATTATTAATTATTATTATTATTATATTTAATTATATATTATTGATTATCAAATATTAATTTTAATATAAATATATATGTTTATGAGTAAACATTTCTAATTAAAACTTTTTTACCTTATATATATATATAATATATAATAGATATATATAAAAATATATATAGTATATTATATATTTATCATAATATATGTAATCGGCGGGTGCGTAATTAATTATGGTATTCGCAGTTCTTAGTATAATTTATATTTATCATCTCTACATATATAAATTTAGCATATTTTGAAGTTATTATATAAATCATTTTTCAAATAGTATATTAATAAATTTAATTAATAGAATTTATATTTATATTAACATTTCAATAACTTAGTTTTTATTTGAACTTGATTCTTTTATTATTTTGAGGGTCGTATGACAAATTATATTATTATCCACGATAACTTATTACTTTTTAAAATTGTTACGTTATATATATATATATATATAGCACCACATTTATGAATTGGAAGGATGGTGTATATTGTTAGAAAACTATGTCTATATAAATTAATTTTATCACTATAAGATCTGTGCGATATTTTATCTCATAAATGAACTGCTTATATATCTTAATTATATTAATTAATATATATCAATAAAAAATATATGTATAGATTTTTTATTATTTTTTTTAAATCCTTTTTATTAATGATTTTTATTTAATTATTATTTTAATTTATAATTATTATTATAATATTATATTAATTAATTATTATTATTGATTATTCCTATTGTGTTATAATTATTATTTATAGAATTTATTATTTATTATTTTATTTATAGCAGTAGTATGTATATATTTTAACCGTATTATATATATTATTAGCTTTCATAATATATAAATTATTATATTCTTTTCTTTATAAATATAAATTGGTTTCTATACTTATATTATTATTATTATATTATTAATTACTATTTCTATATATATAATATATATATTATATTAATATAATATATTTAAATTATAATATTATTATAATATATATATTAATTTTAATATATATATATATATATATAATATTATTATATTATTATCATACTTTATAATATATTATCATAATATTTATAACAATTATAAATATTAATTAATATATTTATATATTATATAATAATATATTATAATATATAATTAATTATATATTATTAATATATATTATATTTATATGTATAATATTTATAACCTTTATATTATTAAATATTATATATATTTATATTTATAACTATATATAATAATACTTAATAGTATAATTATTATATAATAATATATTATAATATATATTATATATATATTAATCATATATTATTAATATTATAACTTAATAATTAAATATTATATAATATATATTAATATATATATGTATATATATATATAATAATATATATATATATTAATATTATATATATTATATATATATATAATTATATATAAATATATTTATTAATATATAATTATTATTATATATATATATTAATTATTATTAACTTAATTATAATTAATAATTTATTAATTAATATTATAAGTATATATATAGTATCATAGGTATATCATTACGTATCACTTTATCTTAGTTTATCTATAACTATAACATTAATATATACTATATATATAGGTATATATATATAATATATACCATATACTACCTATATTATATATAATATACTATATCATAATATTATTAATTAATATATATATGTGTTAAATTATATATATATATATTAAATATATTTATAATATATATATTATATATATATATATTATTATTTAATATAGATATTTAATATTTATAATTAATTATATATATATATAATATTATTTATTATATTATAATTCATATATTATATATATTATTATAATATATATTAATATTTTAATATAATTTACATAATTAATATATTATATATATATATATATATTATATATACGGTTTAATATATATTATAATATATATATATTATATATTAAATCAGGTTAAATTAAATTTAAATATAATAATATTATATATATTAATTATATATACATAAATTCTATTCTTTGTTGGCCAGTGATATAATAATAATTATAATATATTAAATTATATATATATATATATATATTAAATAATATATAATATATATAATATTTATATTAATTATATATATTTATAATATATATTATATATATATTAATATTATATAATATTATATATATATACGGTATATATTTATATATTAATCGGTAATTATTATAATTATATAACGTAGTTAATTATTAATTAATATATTATATATATTATATTTTAAATTATATTTATTATTATAATTATATATTAATATTATTAATATATTATATCGTATTTAACTACCAGTGGGATATCCATCCTAGTATTATATATAATACATATATTACCGTATATATATATATCATATATATATATTAATCTATATAAATTATAAATATTATATATTATTATATATATATATAATATAATCATCCATATATATATATCATTAATTATATATATTACTTTTAGCTGAATGACATATTATACCGTTATAGATGTATTTATTATACGACTATATATATATATATATATGTACCGTATTATAATTACATATATATATATATAATATATATATATATTATATAGAAGTATATATTAAGTGTGCTATAGTTACCTGACGTATTTTATTATAGTTAGTAATATTATATTATTATATACTTATATACTATATATATAACTCTTGTAAACAGAGGAATTTAAGTATTCGGTATATATCTATTATATTTATTAATATATATTACGATATTATTACCTTAAAATTATATTTATAGTTATAATTATAATATATATATATATATTAATATATATATATATTCCTATATATATATATATATTAATCAAATCTTCTATATATATTAAATATATAGTATATATATAGATATTTTATTAAACATTATATTAACATTCTATATATATAATATATATATTAAATATTGAATAATATATATGTTATTACTAATTATTATATATATATATAATATTATATTATTATTATATATTATTAATAATATTAATAATTAATATATATATAATATTCCACATATTAATTATAATTAATATATTATATAATATAATTATATATTATTAATATTAATATATTAATATAAATAATTAGTTTATATATTAATAATTTATATTAATTAATATAGTTAGTTAATATTATATTATTATCTTTTATAATAATCATAATATAATATATGTATATTTTTTGTTATATATATTTATAATATTTTTATTATTATTATTTTTATATATAATTAATATATATTTATATTATAATATTATACCCAATATAATCAATATATATTAATTATAATATATATTATATATATATATATATAATTTATAATTATATAAAATTAAATTAATATAGTGGTGATAATAATATTGAATAATATAATATATTAATAGTATAAATAAATATATATATTCATAATATTATAATATTTTAATTATAATATTAATATTAAATAAATTATATATTATATACATAATCTTTCTCGTTATCATATAATATATATATATATACTTATATATTATATTTATGAATATTTATATAGTATATATATTTAATCTAATATATATATAATATATATATAATATTATATATATTTTAATGATTAGTTATATATATTATAATATATATATATATCTCAGTATATATATATTATTATTTATTAATTTAATTAATTATATATATATATTTATATATATATATTAATTAAATTATTATTATTATTAATTATTAATATATAATAACTATATATATATAATATTTAATATATAAATATTATATATATAATATTTAATTTATTTAATTTATATAACTATATTTATATATTTATATATTATTATATTAATATTATCTGTTAATAATTATATATATTAAATTATTATTATCATTTATTACATAATATTATATATATTAATTATATAATATATTAATATATATATATATATATATATTATTATTATATCATAATATATTATAATTTTTATAATCATATATTATTTATAAATATTTAATATTATAATAATTAATATTATTTATTATTATAATATATAATATATTATTATTAGGTATACATAAGATACCGTATATTAATTATATACTTTATATATATATATTAATTAATATATTATTATATTATATATTAATAATTATACTAATTAATTATATATTATTATATATATATTAATATTATAATATTATATTATTAATATATCATTTATATATTTAAATATATTAATATTATTAATAATATATATAATATTATTATTAATATATATACATTTATATTATAATATATATATATATATTATTATATATTCATTTATATATATAATATTTATTTTATTATCAGTATATATTTTCACTATATATATATTACTTGTTAATATTAATATTTATATAATATATTAATAAATTATATATATAATTAATATATATATATATATATATTAATCTTATATATATATTATAGTATATATAGTATTATAATATATATATATATAACCGTCATATATATATATAATATATATATATATATATATATATATATATATATTATATAATATATACTATATATACCGTATATATTATGATATATATATATATATATTATAGTATATATATTATATATATGATTTGAATATAAAATACATATTTTATATATTATATAATATAGTATATATATATATATATATATATAATATATATATTATATATATATATACATACCTTATATATATATATAATATTACTATATATATATATATATATATATATATATTATATTATATATATATATGTATATATATATATATATATATATAATATATACCGTATTATTACATATATATATATATATATACTATATATATATATATATATATATATAATATATATATATATATTACACCCTACTATATATATACTATATATATATACGGGTAATAGTATATATAGATATATATTTTATATATATATATATATATATATATATATATATATATATTATATATATATATATATTAATATATATATTATATATATATTATATATATATATATATATATATGAGGAACAACAGCCAACTTAAACTAAGAAATCTTCACTAACTACAAATATGTTTCCTCATTTCTAGTAAAAAATATGTACTCCTTAATTTGCTTTGATTCACTATTATTTTTATTATTTACTAAAATTATAGTTAAGACGTCAAAAAATTTTGATTTACATAATTTCGGGTGAGCGGGGGTTTAACCCCTGACCCCCTGGTCTACTGCCTTAATATATATATTATATATATATATATATTATATAATATATAATTTATATTATACTAATATTATATATATATATATATATATATAGGTATATATATATATAGTATATATATATATATATAATATATATATTATATATATATATATATATATATATATATATATATATATATATATATATATAAATTAATCAAATATTAAAAGAAATAAGTTAAAACAAAATGTTTCATATACTTTTTAAATTAAAAATGATTATATTATGTTTATTACTGAATTAAATGACCTCTTCTAATTTAAGCTTCGAGGTTATACCAATTTTTTGAATTTCTTTCAGCGCAGCAAATGAATTTTGTTTAAAGTTATGGAGTAATGTGTACAAGGATGAGGAAGGACCTTGAACTTTTTTTGAACCAGTCGACGCTTTCGATTAAGATCTTCAATATCAGGAAGCTTTTCACACTTATCTTCTAAGCTTTCTGAAGAATGACTTAAGAAGGTAGTAATGGGAATAGCTGTAGTTTCATCACTTACAATATGTCTAGATGTATCCTTTTCTTCTTGAACTTCTTCCAACCCTTTAATACAAATGGCCACGTTGCAAAGTGCAGATTTAGCTTTTTGTTGTTGATCTCCAGTTAAGATTACCATGTAGATAGGATCAACATAAACAGCAGCTAGTAGAATATCATTGTCAAAGAGAGAAATTTCTCTTCGTAGCCGATGGAGTCTTTTATTTCTTCAGAATCTTAAATATAGATAGTCTAAGGTTGAAGGTTGGATTTATTAGAATATAATCCAAATTAAACATAAGGTGCAGGTTAAAAACTTCGAAGTTTGCAATTACATTTTGTGTTGTGGAAATCGCTTCAGTGAACTTGTATGAAGCGATTGAAATCGCTCACAGAGTCACAATTCACAACTTTGTCAGTTCAAAATTTTCTGACTCCAACTCTGCTATCTTGAATGTTACCTACCCAAACTCCGACTCCACCCCTCAAAATTACCAACTCCAACTCCGACTCCGATTTCACTCTCTTCAAAATTACTGACTCCCCGACTCATCAACTCCTACTCTACAACCCTGGTCAAGACTACAGCAATGGAATCTTCTCCAACGTGATGTCAGGGTCTTATAGTACAAGGAACGTCAGAGGGATCTGCTTCCCTTTTTTGAGAGGAAAAACAATCTGGTTATTTGCTGCGACGTTAATGGCTTGATGAAATGTTAAAATTTGAACCAACTGAATGGAGGCTTTTCATAGACTCCTCCAAGCTTAGTTTGAAAGCTGTATTACTACACGCCGGCAACCGTCTTCCTTCTATTCCTGTTGGTCATGCAGTTCACATGAACGAGAATTGTGTGGATAATTCTCCCGAACAACAGGAATCCTGGGATCTCCGAATCAGGAATTGTAGTATGAAGGAATATGCAAAGATATAAGAAGTACCCAAACCGAGCACACGGGAGTTGTGTGCATTGCTAGAGGTCACTTTTGAGGAAGTAGTAGTTGCTTGAGTGAAAGAAAGGAGGAGATGAGATAGTTTCTTCTTCACCCGGCGAGTGGTTTCAAGGTGATCAAGTTTAAAGGGCGCGCATTACTCGAGGATCTTTCTCCAATATTAAGAAAGGACAGTAAAGAGAAGAGACATAATGTGAACCCTTGCAGTTTGGGCAACAAGGAGGGTTATCACAGGTAATGTGGATATAGCTTTCACATCTGAGCCATATGGTTTGGGAGAACCTACAATATTTCTGTGGGTGACCAAATTTATGGCATTTAAAAAACCTCCTCGGGATAGGGACCTAAGTCCGAACCGTGTGCATAGCAAAACCGAGTTTTACCTTTGTTGGAAGAAAGGGCACAGAGAAGGTAAGTAGGAGACAAGGATTCAGCATATAAAGGGCTTTCCTTATGAGGAGAGACCTGTAGACGTTGGTGATTGGCACATGTCGTCTCTGTAATTGAGCCAGTATATCCTCCGTTAAATCTGCATGGATCTCTGTAGCTTATATTGTACCTTCGAAGATGTTCTGGACATCTTCCGGTCAGATACGAAAGGGAATTTAAAATTTGGATTTGTGTTCTGGAGGCAGCAAGGGTCAGAATGGATCTATTCCTCATTGGTGTCGCTTGTAACTTAGTTGATCGGAGAACAGACTCTAATACATTACTGAGAACAAGATGGCTTACAGCAGTCAGCTGTATTAAAGTAGCTGAATTCAAATAAAAATAAATCCCCTAAGAGGTAAGACTTGGGACTCACGGAGGAGGATGAGAAGGCACGAATGCGGTAGTTTGATTTTTCCATTGACTTTGGAGTTGGAGACCCTGCCGGCTCAAAGACTTCTGGGAAGGCAGGTTTGAGACCCCAATATATAAATGTGTGACTAAAAGCCATAACAGCTTCTGCTGGTTTAGAAGAAGGAGTACCAGAAACGAACTCGTTACGAAGGACTATAGGTTCGGGAAATGAAGTAACAACCATTTCATCAACAAGAAGTCGTCCGGAAGAGGAAGGGTTGGGAACACGACTGATGTAGATTTCCGCCTTTCGTTAAACCTTAAACCTTATTTTTGTCTATAAAATTTTTTATTACTTTTTTAAATCTGCTCCGCAATAAATAAACACTAATACAATAACAAAAATAATGAATATCAATATTATAAAATCTGGGAGCGTAGCCGCAGAAACCGCACATACCCAGAAACTCCCTTCTCAAAACCCCACATCGTTGGGTGTGCTTTGAGTGTGGCCTCGGAAAATCCCCCCAAAACTCCGCGTTCGGACCCTAAGCATCTAAAATAAATCCCTAGCACCACACGATACAGATCCGTATCCCAAGATTTAACCCCCAAGTGTGGGAAAGCCTCATCTGCAATGGTTGCTCGGAGAAATTCGAGAATTAACGGCTTTTGGTCTGTATCCTCACTCATGGGTGGAGGAGGTCCTCACTCATGGGTGGAGGAGGTTAAGATGAACAAAAGATCCGCGCAAGGACTGCAGTCCCATATCTACCAGGTGTGGGAAGGGAACAGGGAATAGATACACTAAAGGCGCAGCAGGTACGTATATGTTGGTATGTGGGAAGAAGTTGAAGGCAAAAATCCTGGGTTGAAAACTTAAGCATGAAATAAATAAAATAAAATAACGACGAGAACGATAAGGAAAACAATACCAATGACAAAAATAACGTTAAGAATTAATTAAAGCAAATAACCATGACGGAAAGAAAGTTGTAGACAGTAATAATAATAATAATAATAATAATAATAATAATAATAATAATAATAATAATAATAATAATAATAATAATAATAATAATAATAATATTAATAATAATAATAATAATAATTATTTCAGAAAAATGTTATGGGTCCAAGATGTGACACATGTATTGCTGGATCGTTTCATTTGGATGAATATTATGAGCTCGGATGCATCGCATGCTTTTGCAACGGAGTGACAGACAAATGCGAAGCTGCTAGACTCGCAGTTTACACTGTAAGGATATATATATATATATATATATATATATATATATATATATATATATATATATATATATATATATATATATATATATATATATATATATATATATATATATATATATATATATATATATATACTGCTGCTGCTACTGCTGCTGCTGCTGCTGTAATATATATATATATATATATATATATATATATATATATATATATATATAATATTGTCGCTTTTAAATGTGACCAATTATTTATCATAACCTTTTTATATACAAATGAATGAACAAACTTTTAGTTTATGGGTATTTGTGTTTGGAGGGCTGATCGTAGATATCTTTTCTTGTATATAAAGTCCTTTTTAAAGGCCATTTGTAAAATTGCAAAATATAACTAAATTGGGAACGTTCCACCGAATATCTTTTCAAATATAGCTGTATATTCACTAGTTACTACTTACTATTAATAATTAATAAATCCAAATTTATTAAATCCTGCAACAAAAGCGCTGTCCGCAATTTCGTCCGAGAGAAGGACTCAGATTTTTGTCATCCGTTGTCCGGGAAGAAATACAGAACTTTTACTCTCGCTTTGTTTTATCATTCTAAGCTCTGCGGATTCGTAATGTATGCATTTAAACACACACATGCGTCAATTTTTGTTTCAAAATTCCCATTACTTATATATATATATATATATATATATATATAATATATATATATATATATATATATATATATGTAATAATATAATATAAATATAATAATATATATATACTATATATATATATATATATATATTATATAATAATATATATAATAATAATATATAATATATATATATAATATATATATATAATATATATATATATATATATATAATATATATATATATATATAATAATAACCTTATAATAATAATATATAATAATATATATAATAATATATATATATATATATATAACAATAATAACAATTTTTACTACTAATAACAACATGTCAATAACACTCACATATTTGTTTCAGCGCAACAATATATATATATATATATATATATATATATATATATATATATATAAGGAGAAAAATATTAAAATTTTCTTCCATTTTCGTACTTTGCTAAAGTTGTTCTAGCAAAGTTTCTCGTTATTTTAGACCCTGAAACTTTGAACAATTGTTCAAAATGTAATAATTTAACTGTTACAAATTTCATATTACTGGATCCTTAATTTTTATTTTATCGGTGTCGTAGGTTGACAGACAATTTAGGCTTAGTTTTTTCTGTTTTTTGAAAAGTCATTTTTGCTCCTTTTTTGATCGTTTTAATTGAGTCGGTGTAACTTCCTAAATAATAGTTGTATTTGCAGAAATGGGGTTTCTATGTGATCCCAATATTCTCTTTACTCTATTTTGACCGTTTTAGTCAGATTAACTTATTTGATCCATAATAAAGGGTCAAACCTTGTAGTTTTTCAAAGACAGAATTTTCAACTTTTCTCATTTTCTACTTTGAGTACAGTTTTGAAACTAGTTTCATTTTAATGGAGAAGTTGTACTAAATATGCTGGTATATGTTAAATTATTGTACTAGTAACTAGTTACTGGTAAATATTTTTAACTATTTTCGTATAGAGGTTATTTCTATGATGTTAGCAACATGTGGAAAAAAACTCCATAGGCTTCCATATCAGCTTCGTATCATTTGTTTGCTCTTTTTTCCATTCGTTCGTCGTGTAATATTTTATTGAATAAACAATAACTATATTACATATGTTTTAGTTCATCTTTCATAAGTTATTTGTAATTAATATATAATTTCATTTATTAATTAATTAATTACGAATCGGTAATCCCTTTCGCGCCTTTTTCTGGTAGTATATAAGCCAGAACACACGCTCGGAACTCTCCTCATAATCAACCGCTCTTACAGGCTTGTTAGAAATCCTTTAATATTTGTTTGCATTCAAAATGGCCTGCCAAGGTACAAAACTTCACGTCTAGATAAATTTATTTAAGAAGTTTAAAGTAATAGTTAACTTTATTTGGGCGATTCTCGTTCTTCAAATGAGAATCCGCCATAGCTATTTCAGAGCTGTCTTACGATAGCCGAGTGCTTGTAGGGTCGTTTGAATTTTTTTTTTTTTTTTGCCAAACGACGGAAACTTGCGAAATTATTTCCTCCGATGTTTTCTTAAAGCGAGTTATTGTTTATCTGGCCAACCGGACTGGTTAGGGTTCTAATTTCCCCATTTTTTTTATTTCCGCATTAATTATTACCCTTCTCTTCCCATTTCAGCTTAAAATAGGAATCGTGACCACTCTCCACTTTTTCGATTAATAATTATTAGTGTTATTTCTGTCGAGAATATCGTTTCAAAAAGGGAGGAAGCTTCTGCAATTTTGATTTTGTTGGTTAAGACAAGATCAAAATTGCTTGTGAGTCCCACCTATCGCCCTTCTTGTGGCAATGCTTCTCTTTGCCTCAGAATCCTTTAATTGTTCTATTTCTAACTCCCACACATAACATTTAACTAGTTCTTACCTAGACTGTGTTATATTAGAGAGTTAAATGAACAATCTAATCGAT
>JABUQX010047406.1:12500-25000 GCA_015478945.1 Trachelipus rathkii | reverse complement strand
TATGTTTTATAGTTATAAGTGGATAGGCTTGATAAATCTTACCTTATTAAAAGATAGAGCATACGCTTGTCCAAGCTTGAATTGGGCTAGGTTTCTATGATGCCAAGCTAGCCCTAACTCTTTATATTCCGACTTTAGCAGGGCTGGTTGTTAGGTATTCTATCTATTCTATTTAATTCTAATCTCCTCTAACTTTATCGCCCTATCCTTGGTTTAAGTTTGGTACAACCACTCTTACTAGGTAATAGATTATGATAGCCTTAAGCTTTGAACTTTAACTACCTATACCATAACTAATAAAGCCTTTCAATAAAAAGGCCACATCCCAAGTAAATTACTTAGGAAACCCCCCCGATTATCAAGCTATATCTTAAACCTTAGGTGAGTTGTATTATTGATTTTAAACTTTAAACTTTTAGTTATTAAGCTATTTACTTTTTTTCTGTAATTGAAATAGACGTCTCAATTTGGAAGGAACAGTCACAAACTGTTCTATTTACACCTTTCGGATAATTCTGCAAAGAATTTTTCCAATAACTTTCCTAAGTAATTTAGAAGACGTCTATTTTAATTATTCCTATTAGCTTATGCTATTTGAATTTATTTTATTACTCACCTTATAGCTTGTTGAAGTTTCCTTGTTACTTGGAGTGTGTTGCCTTAAATTTGAATAAACTTGTAAAGTAGTTTTTTGTTGAAGATTATAATCACATTGTTTTAAATTTATGGCTTTTGCAATATGGAAATTATGATGCACCCTATAGTGCAAGCGAAGAATCTGTTCCCTCTGTTGAAATTAATTTTTTAAAATACTCTTCTGTTATAGGCCTATCAATTGCAAAGTGTCCCTTAAACAAATAGAAATTTGTGTTATTAGCTTAAATTAGGTGCTTATACATATGTTAGATTTATTTTGATTAAAACTGAAAGTCTGATAGCCTACCTATTTCTTCCGAATAGGCTATTATTGACCTGTTAGGTATAGGTTTACCCTTAGTGCTAGGGCATTAATGCATATTATATGGGGTTGGAAGTGAAATAGATTCTCATGGATTTTTACAAGGCCTGCATGTGTTTTGTGATAATCCTGTGCCTTCTTATGAGTTTATTATGTATGCTTGTAATAGCTTTGCATTATTGAGTTTATTAATGAAAAAAATTACCTAATTTAAAATTTTAAACTTTGATACTAAAGTGAAGTATACAATACATTTTAAGTGTTTACCCTGCTTATCTTATTTTGAAGGTAGGCTATTAAATATAAATTTATTCACATATTTGTTATTATTAGAATTATTGAGTTTATTAATGAAAAAAAAAATTAACCCTAAGACTAAGCCAAAATATAAGCCAATTGAATTTGCGATTAATGAGCCTTTATATGAATTTAAAGGGCCACTATATTTTAGGACTTTAGTCATATTTAAGTAGTTGTTTGATTCTACCTTTATAGGCTTTCTATTCCCTTTTGGATAATTAGATAATTTGGAAATTTAAAAAAAAATTATTTTACGAAAACCTATAATAGTAATTCATAATGTCCTTGCTTGAACTGCAGCCTTTGAACTCTCAAATCTGCTTTAAAGATTTGCTTAGGATTTTATTCTTGAATAGCCTAGTCTCAGCTCATTGTATTTAGGCCTAATAATAAATTTGTGCTACGATTTTGTAAGGATCGGTAGTGGGACAGTTCTGCCCTACTATTACCTAACATATTCGGCTTGTGCATGAAGCATATTTTTTAAATATTTTAAACATTGCTCTTATGCATTATTAGGCTTATTTAAAGTTCTTAAATTAATTACATTAAATTAATATGTGTGATAGGCTAATGCCATCTTTCTTTGCTTTAATATTTTATTAGGACTATTGTCATCAGACATTTTTGCGCTTTAAAAATTTGCTTTAGGCCTGCTATCCTTGGGTAGTGGTCCTCCTTTAAAATATTGTAGATTTGTTTCTACATTGAAACATATTCACTTAGTTGAGTGAATGTATTAATTAGTTTGGATGTTTATTTATTGATTGAATACTTTTTACCTACATTCTTGAGTTTTACAATTTTAATTCTGGTTTAGGCTGTGAGCTATGCTCAACTTCATTGATTTTACTCTTATAAAATTGCCTTACACAGTTATTGCTTAAAAAAAAATTTTTTATTTATGAATATTTGATTAGACACACTGGTATTTTGAAATGGTTACTACATAGTTTGTGTAATTAACTTTACGTGTGTTTTTCACATTTGTATTTATTTGCCTTTGGCTTTTAAAACATTTGCATGACCTTACATATATATGTTTGCTCCTACAATAATTGGCCTTTGGCTTTTAAACATTTACATGACCTTACATATATATGTTTGGTCCTTCATTATTTGCGCCTTTGGCTTTTAAACATTTACAATAATTGGCCTATGGGCATTTTAACAAAAAATATTTGATTAGACACACTGGTATTTTGAAATGGTTACTACATAGTTTGTGTAATTAACTTTACGTGTGTTTTTCACATTTGTATTTTTGGCCTTTGGCATGTTTAAAAAAAATAGGACAAATTTCTTTAATTGCATATTTTAATTTACATTGTGTTTAAACATTTACCATAATTGGCTTTTGGCTTTTAAACGTTTACATTGACCATTTGCATGTTTTGTCCCTTTATATCAGTTGTCATATGGGCAGTTTAACAATTATTTGACATTACATACGGTACTTATATTTTATATTTAGCCATCAGCTTGTTCGAAAAAAAATAATTGTGGTCTGTTTTAGATATAGTTAAAACAAAGAAAAAAGATTTTCTTTGAACCTTTTACCCATTTAATTTTGGTTTAAACTGGTTGCACAACAGTGCTAGATTATACTCCTATCACCCTTGTTTTTGTCTCTAGTTTTACATAGGTGCTTATTATGCTGTATCTTAAGCAAACTTGGTTCAAAGCTAAAGTCTTACTCTAAAATTTTGAATTGCTCAATTTACTATTGTTTTGATTTTACACACTTGTCCTTGTGGACCGTTCAATTATATTTGAATAATTTATTCTGAATTTCCTTGGTTATTACTACTTTTGAATACTTTGCTTATATTGTACAACATATGGCTTGAACTCTTGCTTGGTAATTACTTAATATACTTTAATTTGGTCTTGCATATGAGGTTTACATTTGAATCGTTTACATTGACCTTTTGCATATGTTTTATACTTTATATTAGTTGGCCTATGGGCTTTTTAAAAATTATTTGGCTTTACATACATATGTTTGGTCTTTTTGATTGTTAAAAAAAAAAAAAAGATTTTGCTTTGAATTTCAAATTTAATTCTGGATTGAACTGGTTGCACAACCGTGCTAGCTTATACTCCTATTCCTTTTTTTTTATTTTGTCTCTGGTTTTACAACAGTGCTTATTATATCACAAACATTGTTCAAAGCTAAAATCTTACTTTAAAATTTTAAATTATAAATTTATCGTTTTGATTTTACACACTTGCCCTTGTGGACTACTCAACTATATTTGAGTAATTTATTCTGCCTCTCCCTGTTAATTATATTTTGAATACTTTGCTTATACTATTGTACTGCTTTGTTTGTATAAAGCTTGAATTTGCTCATATGTTTTTATTTGCTTTATAATATTGCATGTTATGAATTGAATGTTATGTTTTAAAAGCTATTTGTTTAGTTGAAAGTCAATTCCCCTTAATTTGCTTTGCAAATTCTTTTCTCAGGGGAGGATATTAAAAATATTTTATTCCTGTATTAAAACTTTCCTATTTTGCTATAAACTATTTTAGATTACACTATGGTTTGGAGATTTAATTTGGCTTTGGCTAAAAATTGTTGGTTAGGCAACAGCCGAAGCATATTTTTTGAATAAATGAGAGAGCAGGCCCTAATAAAAAAAGCCAGTACTGAAGAGTTTTTAAAATGTAGCTGTGCGCTATAACTGTATTATTTTATAAAGTTCTCCATTTGCCAGAAAATAACTAAGTATATTTATGTTTTATAGTTATAAGTGGATAGGCTTGATAAATCTTACCTTATTAAAATATAGAGTATACGCTTGTCCAAGCTTGAATTGGGCTAGGTTTCTATGATGCCAAGCTAGAGCCCTAATTCTTTATATTCCGACTTTAGCAGGGCTGGTTGTTAGGTATCCTATCTATTCTATTTAGGCTAATTCTAATCCTCTAACTTTATCGCCCTATCCTTGGTTTAAGTTTGGTACAACCACTCTTACTAGGTAATAGATTATGATAGCCTTAAGCTTTGAACTTTAACTACCTATACCATAACTAATAAAGCCTTTCAATAAAAAGGCCACATCCCAAGTAAATTACTTAGGAAACCCCCCCGATTATCAAGCTATATCTTAAACCTTAGGTGAGTTGTATTATTGATTTTAAACTTTAAACTTTTAGTTATTAAGCTATTTACTTTTTTTCTGTAATTGAAATAGACGTCTCAATTTGGAAGGAACAGTCACAAACTGTTCTATTTACACCTTTTGGATAATTCTGGAAAGAATTTTTCCAATAACATAACGTAAATATGTTCTTTGAATAAAATATTATTGTAAAATGTAAAAGTTTATTTGACGTTAAAACAGTAAATCAGTAAAGCAAATCACCCACACCACCCCTGCCACCCATCCATGATCTATTGATTTATTGATTCAAGTCATTTTTTTGTATCATTTTGTATAAGCATAACATAAATAAGCTCTTTGAATAAAATATTATTGTAAAATGTAAAAGTTTGCTTGTTCCTAAAGCAGTAAATCAGTAAATCAAACCACCATACACCCCCCCCCCCCCCCCATCCATAATCTATTGATTCTATTGATCTATTGATTTAAGTCATATTTTGGATATCATTTTGTATAAACATGACATAAAAATAAGTTCGTTGAATAAATTTTTTATTTATTTTCAAATTTTTATTACTTTTTCATTTTATTTTCATTTTTGTTAAAAATTATTTTGTTTTAAAACTTTTTATTTATTTATACATTTTAATTGTTCATTAAAAAAAAAAAATTTCAAACTTTTTTCAAATTTTATTTATTTTTAATTTTATTTATTTAAAAATATATATTTTTTAAAAATTTTTATTTATTTTTTGTTTTATTTGTTTAAAACATTTTGTTTTTATTAAAATTATTCGTTTTATGCTTGTAACGTAAAAAATTTACGTTTTATTGACCCTAAAGCAGTAAATTAGTAAAGCAAGCCACCCATCCCACCCCTTCTACCCATACATGATATATTGATATATTGATCTATTGATTCAAGTCATATTTTGGTAGTCCTTTTATATAAACGTAACATAAATATCATAACATAGCCTATCTTTTATACTGATCAACGAATAAATGCTAACATGTCAAAATTTTCACATCAATAAAGTTAACATATCTTATCCTGAACAAAGAATATAAAGCAACAACAAACCTAACATACTTTAGACACGAATAAGCTACAGACATTAACAAAGGTCTTACCTAACAACAATAGAGTATCTACAAAAGTAAACTATTCACACTTTTTCAAACATATTTCTAACATATCAATGTTAATTTTAGATTAACATAGTAATATTTAAGAAAACTTAGCAAAAAATTAGCATAACATAACCTAACTATCATACTAACCAACAAATAATTGCAAACATAACAAAGTTTTCACATCAATAAAGCTAACATATCATAACCTGAACTAAGAATATAATGTACAACAACAAACCTAACATGCCTTACGCACGAATAAGGCTGTTAACATTAACAAAGTTCTCTACTTAACAGCAATAAAGTAGCTAACATTACCTACAAAGCTCAACCTATTCCCACTTTTTCAAACATATCTCTAACATCAATATTAATTTCACATTAGCATTGTAATATTTAAGAAACGTAATAAAAATTTAACATTATCTAACCTAACTATCATACTAACCAGCGAACAATTGCAAACATAGCAACGTTTTTACTCATTAAAGCTTCCATAACATTACCTGTACTAAGAACATAAACTATCATTAACAAAGTCATTTATATTTTGCTTAATGTTCTTATTAAAATATTATTCTACATTTAGTTTTATTTTATTCATTTATAAATATTTATTTTAATTTTTAAAATTTTTATATTTTACTAAAAATTTTAATTTTTTTCTTAATAATATATACTTTGATGAACCTAAATGAGTAAAGCTGTAGCGCTGGCACCATAACCCCTACCCTTTCCCCACACATCAGGCCATGCTCTATTTAAACAAATAAAAATTTTTTTTTTTTTAAATATGTATTTTTTAAATAAATAAAATTAAAAATAAATAAAATTTGAAAAAAAGTTTTAAAAAAATAATTTGTTAAATAAATAAAATTAGAATGTATTTATAAAAAAAGTTTTAAAACAAAATAATTTTTAACAAAAATAAAAATGAAATGAAAAAGGGATAAAATTTGAAAATAAATAAAAATTTTATTCAACAAACTTATTTTTATGTCATGTTTATACAAAATGATACCCAAAATATGTCGAATCAATAGATCATGGATGGGTGGGAGGGATGGTGTAGGGTGGTTTGATTTACTGTTTTAGGATCAAATAAGCTTTTACATTTTACAATAATATTTTATTCAAAAAAACTTATTTATGTTATGTTTATACAAAATGATGCCCAAAATATGACTTGAATCAATAGATCAGTTGATCAATAAATCATGGATGGGTGAGAGGAGTGTGTGAGCTGTTTGATTTATTGATTTACTGATTTACTGCTTTAGGGTGCGTAAAACACAATTTTTATTACATTATAAACATAAAAAGAATAAAAATTTTAGTTAAAACAAAAATTATTTAGACAAATAAAACAAAAAAGAAAAAAAAGTTTTTGAAAATATATTTTTTTAAAATTAATAAAATTAAAAAATAAATAAAGTTTGAAAAATAAATAATTTATTAAATAAATAAAATTAAAATAAATAGATAAAAAAGTTTTAAAACAAAATAATTATTAAAAATAAATAAAATTGAGATAATAAAAATTTGAAAGTAAATAAAAATTAAAATAAAAAAATTTAAACAAAGTATGAAAACAAAATATAACGAAGTATAAAAATGAAATTTATGAAATAAAAATAGCAAACAAAATATGCGTGTTTCAGGTTAGGAAAAAATATATTAGTTGACGTTTATAAAAAGAAAATGAGATTTGAAAATAGAAATATCAGTCTTCAACATTTAGAAAATAAGTTTTCTATGTGCAATGCTATACAAATGACGACCTGTACATGTTAGAACAGAATCAGGCATGTGACAGTAAGGCTATTTATTATTAAACGAATGTTTACTAAATTAGTACCGCACCGTCTCCAGTATCGGTGCAGGCTATGACTCATTTGCTCCGACACATGAGACTTCTCCTTCGTCCTTCCTCCTCCTTCCTTCATCCCGCTTATTCTGTTTTGCATTCCTTGCATTTCTTCCTTTTTATTTCAGTTGGGGATCCACCTCCGGGGGAGTGGGAGGGGAGTGTCCCTAGACATCTATTAGGAACTTGAATCCCTCATAATCAAGTTGTACGTCCTTATACACATACATTGATACCAGTTTTGTATTAAACGAATGTTTACTAACTCAGCACCGCACCGCACCGAACCGGTTCATTTGATCCGGTGCTTAATTCAAGCTATGTAATCTAATTCATTCAGCCTCTTCTATGCACTCCCTAAATTTCACTTATCAACGAGCATTTTCCTATTTGGAGGGCCCAGCACCCCCTCCTATGGGTGCGTGGATACATAACCTCATCTACAACGCGATTATGTCATCATCAGCTGTGTAACAAATTTGAAGGGTATACGTCAACTAGAACTCGCCTAAATTGAGGGGAAAAGAAAAGTGTGGGTTATAAAACTTGTTCCTAGCCTCCTAAAAACTCAAATATCGGTCAACCTAACCTCAAAGTTGATCTCACTGACCTTAAGAACCCATAATATGGCCTATCAAACGTAAAATTCTAACGATTTTAGAAAAAATCCAAGTCATATCGGCATTTGACTTGGATTCCCTGCTCCAAACGCCTCACTTACCACAAAATTGACTTCCCTGGCCTCAAAAACTCATAACTTTACGCATCAAGCTTAAAAATCTAACGATTTTAGAGAAAATCCAAGTCATGTCGGCATTTAACTTGGATCCCCTGCTCCAAACGGCACACCAACCTCAAAAATGACTTCCCCGACCTCAGGAGCCCCTAATTATACGTCTCAAACATCAAAATCTAACGATCTTAGAAATTTCCAAGTCATGCCAGCCATTGACTTGGTTTGTCCAGAACCTCGGAAAACGCCTCGCCGACGCCAGAAACCCCTAATTTGATTCTTCAAGCGTTAAAAAAGCTTGAAATCCTGAAAAACGCTGCAACTTACGGGTAAACGCGGGAAACTGTGGCGGGCGAACTCTTGTTCGAAACCTCAAATTTTGGCATCAGGGATCCCAAAATCAGACTCAGCGGGAGAAAATATACACTCTGGTCAGACGAAAAGCCGAAATTCCGAAAAGCACTAAAAAGCAGCAATATATATATATATATATATATATATATATATATATATATATATATATATATAATATATATATATATATATATATAATATATATATATATATATATATATATATATATATATTATATATATATATATATATATATATATGATATATATATATATAATATATATATATATATTATAAGGGTTGTGAAAAAAACGGTTTTTTTTAATTTGTTTTTTTTTTTGCAAAAAAAAATCCGTTTTTTTTGTGGAAAAAAACCAGCTTTTGTAGTTTTAAAAACAAAATTTTTTTTTGTTTTTTTTTAAAATTACCTCTTTTTATGTTTATTAAAGATGTTAATTATACAGTATTACCAATACCCCTTCTAGGCCTAAATATTGACTATTAATACGAATTTTATATATTACAGTGAATTAATATAAGTATATATATATATATACTATTATATATATAATATTAATATATATATATTATATATATATATATATATATTATATATATAGTATATATATATTATATATATATATATAATATATTATATATATATTATATATACATATATATTATATAGATTATATATATATATATATATATATTATATATATATATATATATATATATATATGATATTAATATATATATATATATATATATATATATTAATATATTAGTATATAATTTTATTGTATAACACGTGGTTTTGGGGTGTCGGGAGAAATGAGAATGTGAGTGAGAAGGTGATTGATTTCTGTGAGGAAGAGAGGTATGTTGTGTATGTAATTACTTTCTTTAAACACAGAGTATCCATAAGTATACTAGAGTTGTTGTAGTTAGAGATGCTATCGAAGTGGAAAAGTATGATGGACTTGTAGTTGGTGAAGAAGGAGATGTTGAAGTATATGTTGGATGTTAAATCAGGAGGGGATTGAAAATGGGATTATCGGATCATTTATGTTGTTCTATGTAAATTAAGTTAGGGGACGTTGGATGGAGAGGAGTGATACGGAAGAAAGTAGAGTGAGAAGTTAGTGAACAAGGTAATAAGGATGAGTATGTAAGAACGCTCGCAAGTAAATCAGTTGAATGTGAACAAGCTGAAACTAAATAAATCTGGAAGGAATATTGTTAGCAGTGCAAAAGAAAGTATGTGGGTGTGCTAAAGTAGGGAGTAAGAATGCTAACAGTAGTGTGAATGAATGAGGTGATGCAAGCGTTAAAAGTAAAAAAAGCTTGGTTGAATGTACTAAAGAGCCAATGATGAAGTCTCAAAAGAAAGATCCGCTTGGAATTAAATAAGGAGGAAAAAAGAAATGCTAAAGATGCATACGTAGGAGAATAGAAGAGGTAAATGAACAGTTTGGAACGGAGGATGAATGGGGACCATACAAGGAATAGGCAAGCTCTTGCTGGAAGGAGCGCGAAAGGTGTAAAAATTAGAATAAGGTGAACCTGCTCAGAATAATGAATAGGAATGGTGTTTTTGCAACTGATGAAATATGTGAAGGAGAGTGTGGAAAGGAAACACTTCGAAAAAATCCTGTAGAATATTGCAGTAATGAAGAGGTGATAGTGACTGTGTGTGGGTTTGATGGTGGCAAGAAAGAATAGGTATTTGGGGATGAGGTATTAGCAAAGAAAGGAAATGGGTATAGCATAGTTGAAGAATGGTACTCTGCAGGTAGTAGATGAATATTAGGTGAAATGATCAAGAACGGAGGCAAGTTTTTGATTAATTGGATCTTGAAGTTGTGGTAATAAAGCGTTTATGGAGGATATAGTTCCGGGGATTGAAGGAGAGCAGTAATAGATCCTTATATAAGGGTAAGGGAGATAAAGGGAAAAAACTGTAGAAATTGATAGGGGAAATTAGTTTATGAGGTTTATGGGAAATATACTGTTGGTATTTTGTCGAAGGAGTTGCGCCGAGGACTGAAGACTGATTTGGTTGAGACAAGGTGCGTTGAGGAGTAGTAGAGATGTGTGGATCAAAAATCTTTACATTGAAGCAAGTGATAGGATAGAGGAAAATGAGGAGAAAGAAAGAATAAATTGTATTTAAGTTTTATGGAATTTGCAAACAGGGGTATGAGAGGGTTAATAGGGAAGCTCGATGGCAGGTGTTAATGATATTGGTGTTGGTGTAAGGCTTCTGAATGGAATCAAAAAGAATGTATGACGATAGTGAGGCGTGTGTAAGAATTAAATGGTGTCAAAGTGATTGGTAGTTTTAGATAGCGGTGTGAGCGATGTGTGTGTGTATGTGCTGCGGCGTTGGTTAGTGCTGAATTTATTATGGATGTGTTATGAAAAGAATGTGTGAGAGTGGCGGTGACAGAAGATGGTTAGATTGATGGAGAAGGGAGGTGAGTGAGTGCGCCACGCATTATGATGAGGATTGATTTGTGTTGTGGTGGCAATTAGAAGAGTTTGAGAGATTGTTGTAGAGAGATTTGGCAGGGTTGTAAATAAAAGGAGGGTTTGGAAAGTAAACGTAGATAGAGTAAAGTTATGGTTTGTGAGTGAGGACAGTCCTCAGTGTGAAGTTATGTTAAGATGTGAGCTAGCTGGAACAAGTTGTCTGGAGTTTAATAATATTTAGTGTATAGTGGATGCGTCAGGGAAAGTGGGCTGGTGCAATAAAACGTTGGTAATGATAGGACTAAATTCTTGAGAGTGGCTAGGGTCTTATCATACGGTATGTTTGTTACCTTGCTGTTATTGCATAGTAGGTGGAGACTATTGTCTTGGAAGAAGAAGATATAGCTATAAAGTTCAATGTGATTAAGATGGACAATCTTAGGGCAGTGGTGTGAGAAGAATTGGATAAAAGGAGGAATGAACGTATTAGAGGTTGTGTGGTGGGTGTGAAGAAAGGGTAAACGAGAGAATAAATGAAAATATGTTGAGATGTTTGGTCATGTGAAAGGATGGATTGATAGTCGGGTTTTAAGCGGGATGTATAGTGGCGAGTGTTGGGAAAATCCGACCTCGGCTGGAGATCGAGGAATGAAGTGGATTGGTCAGGTAAAACGAATGTTGTAAGGGACAGAAGATGAGACGTTTGGCAGAGGCGAGAGTAAGGTTGCATAATAGGAGAGAATGGCGGTTTTGTGAGGGGTATGGGTTGTGGCCCACCTGGGCCAAGTGACGAGATACCATAGTGAGGGTCTGTCGTGTCCCGTAAAGCTATAGGGTGGATTTTCTGACTGCAATGAGTCCTTAACTAATTAATGGTACAGAGGGGGGGGGGGGGGGAGTTGGGAGGGTTCAGATTTTAATTTGTTAAAAGGCTGGGCCTTTCTTTTCAGACTTTTGTATATTCTTCTACTGCTTTTCTTTTCCGATGCTTCTACGCACCTTACCACCAGTCTGGGGAGAAAAAGGTAGATGAAGATTTATATATATTATAATATATATATTATGATATATAATATATATATATATTATTATATATATATAGACTATATATATATATATATATATATATATATATTAATATATATATATATATATATAGATATATTATGATAATACGTGTAGACAAGCGACCCACACATTTTGAGACTGAAAATTTTCTAAGTTCAAAAAAAATTCTAATTAAGTAAAATTAAGTGAAATTTAGTAAAAATGAAAATTCTTTAGTGGCAAGATTCTGGAATTATGCCAGAAGCTTGCCACTAAAAAAATTTCTTAAAAAACTTAACTTTTCTTGAACTTCAAAATTTTTTGAACTTAGAAAATTTTTCGGTCTCAAATGTATGGCGTCCGCTATCTACAGATTACCTAATATATATATAGTATATATATATTATATATATATATATATATATATATATATATATATAATATATATATTATATATATATATATATATATTATATATATTATATATATGGTATTGAGTCACATTATAGAATTATA
>JABUQX010047406.1:0-10000 GCA_015478945.1 Trachelipus rathkii | reverse complement strand
TATATATATATATTATATATATATATATAATATTATATATATATATATATATATATATATATATCTGAACTTATCCATGATATTCTTATAAAGGTGTTAAAATGCACTTATATTTTAAAAACACTTTACTTCACATAAAACTTTTTTAAAAAAAATACATATTTATAAAACTCATATATATATATATATATATATATATATATATATATAATATATATATATATATATATTATATATATATATATATTATACTATATATATTATATATATATATATATATATAATATATATATATATATATATATATATATATATACAAGACCAAGTATAAGCTTTCGTCAATCCTGACCTCTTCAGATACTGTAGTAGACTGCATTCGGGATGGGAATTTCTTAAAGTGACTTCTTTAATTGGTTTGTTGGTTCGTAAGTAGACTTTTGTAGTAGGGTGACGACAGCATGACTGTACTATGCATTGTATCTATCAGTGTAATCTCCAAAAGCCTCTATTATAGTTGAGTTTGTATATACAAAATTTGATTCGGCAATTTTTTCGTTTTGTTGCTATCTTGCTGAGTTATCTGAGTTGTGCAGGTTTATTGAAGTTGAGTGTTGGTGTTATGTATTAATCTATGTTGAGTAAGTGCGGAGTTTTCTTCTTGTGTGTTTAAATCGTGTGTGTGTGTGTGTGTGCGTTGGTTTTTGCGTCTTTTGAAGTCTATGGTTTGACCAAAGTAGTTTTATTCAGGATTACATGGATATTTGTATAACCATGGGGATTAATTTATAGGTGGAATTTTTAACTTGGTTTACATTTTTAGTATTTTTACTTGCACTTAACTTTTGGTCAAAAGTTGTTTTAAACTTTATTATTGATAAAAATAAAATTCACAAAAGATTTTTTGGAATAATATTTAAAACTAATAAACGCATTTATGAGTCAAGAGAGTGTGTTTGTGTATTATTTTAAATATTATTCCCAAAAAAATCTTTTGTGAATTTTGTGTTTTTATCAAATAATAAAGTTTTAACAAATTTTGACCAAAAAGTTTAAGTGCAATAAAAATACTAAAAAGTAAACCAGTTTGAAAAATTCCAACCTATGTATAAATAAGAACAAATCATGCAATAAAAGTGATAAAATTGATTTATTCTCAAGGGTGTTACGTAAGAAATACACATAAAAGCCTACGTTTCACGGTAGTAAAAACTATATATACATATAGATTATATATATATAGATATATAGATATATATATAGTATATATATATAATATATATAATATAATATATATATATATATATAGATATATAATATGATTATTACTATATATATATAATTACAGTTAATCAGTCACCACTCACGGGCAGAGCCCTATTCAGGGATGGGGTGCAAGCCAAAATTTCATCCGCTAGAGCAAATTACGCTGATGGAGCACAGAGCAGGCTTAAAGGTGAGGGAGACTAAATGGCAGCAGAAAACCAGAAGATTGGAAAGAGAATTCCACAGGACAGAGGTGGCAGGAAAGAAGGACGACAGCAGCGAACCTAGCCTGGAGTTGCCAATATCTACACAAAACTCGTGCGCAGATCCAGCACCCCTTGCTACGAGGGCGTCGTAAAAGGTGGTGGTACGCGAGTGGTAATTTCTCGAGCACCTGCCGCTGCCGGTACCTATAAAAAGAGATAAAGTACCAATATGGCGGGTCAGGTGAAGTGGAAAGTACAGAACAGTCTTATAACCCTTTGGCTTTTGACTCGGACCCTGTCAAAAAGCGGGTGAACCAGGCCCCGCCAGATATAGAAGCAGTAGCTCATATCAAGGGCAGATGAGACCCTGATGGCTGTATAACTGAAAGAGGGAAAAAAGTCTCGCAGTCTAAACAGAAACTCCCCAGTTTCCTTGAGGCCGCCCTATCAACCGTTGTGATGTGAGGTTTCCAAAACATTTTTTTGGTTATTGTTAAGGCCAGGATGTTTATATTGTCAACAAGAGAAACGAGAGAACCGTCGAAAAGATAGGAAAGTTATGGGAAAGTTAGAAGTGTTTTTAGAGAGGGAATTTGTAGAAGTTGGGTTTTTAAAGAATTGAATTTCACAATGTTGAGACGACCCCAATCGGAAATTCTATCCAGCTCAGCGAGAATAGAAATCGGAAAGGTTAAGCCGAGAGCATTCTAGAAGTAAAAGAGGAGAGAATTTAAATGAGTTGAAGAGTAAAGGATCGAATCATCGGCATTATGAGTGGATAAGAGTAGATAGCAGTGAGATCTTTAATGAAAGTAAGAATAAAGTAGAGATAAGACCGAAAACCCTGAGAACACCCACTATTGACAGAAAAAAGAAGAAGTCGCTCCATCGACCCCCCAGCCGGTATTGAGCGACTTGAAAGAAGCTAGACATAAGTAAGCAAGAGGAGGAGAAAACCCAAAGGAGGGAGCTTGGATAGCAGTGACGCGTGCCCATACCCGCCGGTCAAATGCTTTGGAAATGTCAAAGCGTATCCACGCAAGTCTCCCCGTAAGTTCCTGAGAGCGAAAACCATAAACGATTAAATACGAAAGATATATCGCCAGTATACCTTGAACGGCGAAAGCCGTACTGGCGATCGGAAAGAAGAAGAATGAGATTCCAGATGTCTAAGAAGTGAGAGTTAAGAAGGATTTTCAAAGATCTTAGATAGAGATACAAGTGAGAGCTATAGGGCGATAATTAGAAGGATCAGAGCAGTATCCCTTTGTTTCGGAATAGGTTGGACATGTTCGTGCTTCCAACACTGAGGAAGTGCTAGTATTGAGACAAAGAAAATATAGTTGAACGAGGAGCGGGTCAGCACGTAAGCACACTCCCTCAAAACTTGGGAGGAATGCCATCCGGCCACCCACCTTCCTAGCGTTCATAGATCTCAGGAGCCCATGCACCCGACAAATGTAATCACAGGCAAAGACATAAGGCCACCTGAGAGGAGGAGGAGGAGAAATGTCAGAATCGTCCAAGGGTTCAGTTTAGAGGAAATAGGAGGGACGAAGAGATGGCCTTTCAGTGGAGAGTTAGCAAGCAGAGCCATCAGACCGATAAGAGGAGGAAAAGGATGACTTTTTTACAGAGAGAACCACCACCGCTCACTTGTAGCTTCTATCTAAGATCTTTGAAATCCTTCTTAACTCTCACTTCTTAGACATCTGGAATCTCATTCTCTTCTTGCCGATCGCCACAGTCGGCTTTCGGCGTTCAAGGTATACTGGCGATATACTTTCCTATTTAAACGATTTATGGTTTTTCGCCTCAGGAACTACGGGCGAACTTGTGTGGTGGCGCTTGACATATCCAAGCATTTGACCGGGTATGCACGCGTCACTGCTCTCCAAGCTCCCTCCTTTGGGTTTCCTCCTTCTCTTTATTACTTATGTCTAGTTTTTTTCAAGTCGCTGCCAATACCGGCTGGGGTTGATGGAGCGACTTCTTCTTTTTCTGTCATGTGGTCGTTCCTCAGGTCGGTCTTGTGCTTCCTACTTTATTCTTACTATCATTAATGATCT
This sequence comes from Trachelipus rathkii, assembly GCA_015478945.1. Classification (NCBI taxonomy): domain Eukaryota; kingdom Metazoa; phylum Arthropoda; class Malacostraca; order Isopoda; family Trachelipodidae; genus Trachelipus; species Trachelipus rathkii. Next base: position 6,462 of record JABUQX010047406.1, on the reverse strand, counting down.
CACCCTGCATATCTAACTCTATCCACGTCATATGCGATGACTCGACCTTTAATTCTTCAAACTCATTTCAATTCTCTTCCTTCTTTTACTTTAGAATTGCCTCTCGCGTTAACCTTTCCGATTCTATTCTCGCTGATTGGATAGAGATTTCCGATGGGTGTCGTGCTCCAACATGGTGAAATTCATATCTTTAAAAACCCAACGTTCTACAAATCTCCCTCTCTAAACACGCTTCTAACTTTGCCATATCTTTCGACGGTCCTCGTTCTTCCTGTTGGACGAATATAAACATCCTTGGCACTTAACACTAACCAGAAAAAATAGTCTTGGAAACCTCACATCACAACGGTGATAGGGCGGCCTCAAAGAAACTGGAGTTCTGTTTAGACTGCTGAGATTTTTATCCCTCTTCTCAGTTACTCCAAGCCATACAAGGGTCTCATCTGCCTTGTATGGAGTACTGTTCTTCAATATCTGGCGGGGCTCTGGTTTCACCCGGCTTTTGGACAGGTCGAGTCAAAAAGCGCAAAAGGTTTATAAACTTACTTCCTGTATCTTTCCACTTCAAACTTTGCGCGCGGATGTTGGTACTTGATCTTCTTTTCTAATAGGTTACCGGGCAGCGGCAGAGTGCTCGAGGAAACTTACCACTCGCGTACCACCACCTTTACAAAAACCTCATAGCACAAGGGGGTGCTGTGCTGCGCACGATTTTGTGGTAGATATTCGGTAAACTACAGGCTAGTTCGCTGCTGTGCTCCTTCTTTCCTGCCACCTCGGTTCTGTGGAATTTCTCTTCCATCTTATGTGTTTTCTGCTGAATTTTATCTCCCTCACTTTTAAAGCCTGGTTCTGTGCTCATCTGCGTAATTTGCTCTAGCGGATGAAATTTTTGATTGCAACACCCCCCCTGAATAATGGCTAAAAACACGTGAATGGTCGAGGAATAATGTCATTTAGAGAACTCAGAGAAAATATTGATATTTTATATTGTATAAATATACATTTAGATATTATTTTTATAATATATAATATATATCTATTATATATATTATATATATATATACTAGTTCACACAATCTGCACGTAGTTTTTATGTTATTTCTTACGTAACACCCTTGAGAATAAATCAATTTTATCACTTTTATTGCATGATTTGTTCTTATTTGTACATAGGTTGGAATTTTTCAAACTGGTTTACTTTTTAGTATTTTTATTGCACTTAAACTTTTTAGTCAAAATTTTTTAAAACTTTATTATTTGATAAAAATAAAATTCACAAAAGATTTTTTGGGAATAATATTTAAAAATAATAAACGCTTTCTGAGTCAAAAATTTGTTTGTTATTTTTAAATATTATTCCCAAAAAATCTTTTGTGAATTCTGTGTTTTTATCAAATAATAAAGTTTTAAAAAATTTTGACTAAAAAGTTTAAGTACAATAAAAATACTAAATAGTAAACCAGTTGAAAATTCCAACCTATAAATAATCCCCCATGTTTATACAAAATACCATGTAATACCTGCAATAAAAACTACTTTGGTCAAACCATAGACTTCAAAAGGACGCAAAACCAACGCACACACACACACCAACACACCGATTTAAACACACAAGAAGAAAACTCCGCACTTATCAACATAGATTTAAATACAATAACCCACCAAAATTCATACATCAATAGCATGAAAACATATGCAGATACATTACAAGATAGCAACACAAAGAAAAATTGGCCGAATCATTTTGTATATACCAACTTTCCCAACGATAATAGAGGCTTTGGGAATTACGACTATAGATACAATGCATAATACAGTCATGCTGTCGTCACCCTACTACAAAAGTCTACTTACGAACCAACAAACCAATTAAAGAAGTCACTTTAAGAAATTTCCATCCTGAATGCAGTTTACTACAGTATCTGAAGAGATCAAGATTGACGAAAGCTCATACGTGGTTTTGTATATATATATATATATATATATATATATATACATGCATATATATATATATATATTCTTATTATAAAAACACATTTCATATATATATACTATATATATATATATATATATTAATATATATAGATATAATATATAATAATAATATATATATATATAGTTTTATAAATATGTATTTTTAAAAAAAAGTTTTATGTGAAGTAAAGTGTTTTTAAAATATAAGTGCATTTTAAACACCTTTATTAGCAACCACAGTCAAAAAGTTCAATATAATATATATTTATATATATATATATGTATATATTTTAAACTTATAAATTTATTTTAAAGATCTCTATTTTATAGTTATAATTTATTTTAATAGATATAATATATATAGTATATCGCTATTTCGAAAGGTGGCAAACATTCAGCACCATACGAATGTTTTGCTACTTTTTGGTGCTTTTTAGTTGCTTTTCGGGATATCGATTTTTTTTCCGCTATTTTTTTTCTTCCCCGGGTCTTGGTTTCCCCCGCTGTACTTAAAGTTTTTTTTTCCGCTAAATTTCCGATGTGAAAAAAGTATTTTTTTTTTGTAAATTATTTCAATTAAAATTAAGAATAAATAATAAGATAAATAATAAATAAATTAAATATAAGTAAATAAATAAATAAATAAATAAATAAAATAAATAAATAAATAAATTAAAATAGAGGAAAAAAAATAAAAAATAAACTAGAAGAAAACTGAGAAAATGAAGGGTAGGATCATTTTGACAGATGAGAAGGGGTAATGAGATTTATTACTTTCTTTTGTTTTTTATCACCTGTTTCTATCTTTGCTTTGTTTAATTATGATTATTATTATTCTTATTATATATTATTATTATTATATTATCCATACTTAGTATATATAATATATATATATATAGATGAATTATAAGATCATGTTATATATATATATATATAATATATATATATATATATATATATATATATATAAAGTGGCAAGAGTGGTGGGAGTTATTTCTTTACTCCGCCACTTCACGTGTAGTTGTTGTCACTAATTCTGTAGTCCCCGGGTTTGCAGGCGGAAGAGCTCGGCTCTTTGCAGGCTGAAAAGCTCGGCCTTGTCCATGCAGGCGAAGGAGCTCGGCCTCTTTGTAGGCTGAAAAAAACTCGACTACGTCCTATGAGGGCAGTATGAGCTAAGGCTCTTTGTAGCGGAAAAGCTTGGCCTCGTCTACGCAGCTGGAAGGCTCGGCTTCATTTAAAGTCGGAGAGGGAAGGCCAGGCTTCTTTGTAAGCCAGAGAAGGAAAGCCAGGCTTCTTTGTTTTTCCAGAGAGGGAATGCCAGGATTCCTTGTAAACCGGAGAGGGAGAGCCATGCTTCTTTGTAAGCCAGCGAGGGAAAGCCAGGCTTCTTTTTAGACTGGTGAGGCGTGGTTGTACAACTTCTAGTAGAGAGATGAGGGAGTCAAACTTCTAGTAGAGAGATGAGGGAGTCCAACTTCTTGTAGAGCTTTGTTTTTTTAATATCTTTTAACAATAGGACTCTACTCTCCCTCCCCACCAGATCTTTTTACTATAAACGCATCTTTATTTCTTTATTATTTATCTATAGGCCTAACTCTCTATTGACCAAGATTAAATATACTTGTGCCGTTGAGGGATGAATTGGCCCCTTGAACTATAGGCTTAGATTTATTAACTCTTTCAAGAAGGGCTTGTATCTCTGGGTCAGACATATTCGCTTGAAATTTTGGCTAGAGGACCCAAGACAAATGGGAAAACCGTTGCAAGAAAAGATGATGGATAATAATGAAAGATAGCCTACTACCAGGCAGAAACATTATTAAATCTATATTACTGGAAGATGCATTAGACCAAAATAAAACAAAATTTTGAAGTTGAAAGTGACTTAGGCCTATAATGCCCTAAACTTTGAAACCCTTTGAATTTTTTGAGGAGACAAAAATGGACCCCCGATATGGCTTACCACCAGGTCTAATTATTTTGATTTGAATTTGATATAGAACAAATATGTTCCTAAATGACAAAAAACAAATCTTTGAGGTTGAAAATGAGCCTAGGCCGACTAGGCCTAAGTTTGAGATTTGAATTTTTTTTAGGAAATCACTGTAATGTAATCGTTAGGCAATGATGCATTGCTTATTTACCCTAACTCTCATACCAAATTTTGAAATAAATACACTAAGACTAACTAAACTATTAGGAAAAAACGCCAATACGCGCCCTAGTCCCTCGATAGGCCACGTGGCTTCTACCGTCTCTCTATTATTTTCCTATGTTCAAATAAACCTTAATTTAAGTTAATTTTGTACTAATAATACTGGTATACAAAATATCAATAACTGCTATAGCCTCGGAGTTGGCTAGGATTGATGACTTTGCAAATTGATAGGCACGAGTTATCAAGAACTTGCAACAAACCCGTTCGTCGAGACCATATAAGATTAACAATTTGGACGAAATTTAATCTAAAAGCAGATTAAATTACAAAAAAAAATCTTTGAAAGATTTAAGGATTAAAAAAAATTTGATATATTAAGTTACGATTGTGTATCTACATTAGTCCTTACCTGAATTTGTTGTTTCAAAGAATTTTTTGCTCTTTGAGAATAAGATCTTGATAGTCCTTAGTTAAATCAGACTTTGGCTTATTTAGTAATCTATCACTTAAATTCTTAGTTAGGGTAAATTTTCTGAATGTGCCGATTTGTAAACAGCATCGAGATAGATAGATAGTAAAAAAATTATTTAACTACACTGTTTAAAAACCCACCCTTTTACATTTTGATTATATATTAATTTGATTTTCACAAGCACGACTAAATAGAACGCTATTGAATTCTTAATAGTGATTTTGGGCGTTTAGCGAATCTTGTAATTATACCTAATATTGGCAAAGAATATAAATTCCACTAAAAATAATATACTGTATATATGACTTTTATATATCTTACATCCTAATACGGTTACTAAATAAATAAAATAAAACTTTAAGCAAAAGTATATAATAGTTATTATATCCTAAATAAACTAATAAAAACAAGCAAGCCCAATAGAAATGTATATCAAGAATTAACAAATCTTTTTTAGATTAATATATTTTTCTTCAATGGATCCAAATTTCGTTAAATGAGCTGTATTAAGTCAAGTCCGTACATTCTTTGTAGTGTTGCTGTTTCAGTGTTTTCCATTGTAAGATTTTGAACCCAGAGCTAGGGCGTAGTATTAAAAATTGAAAATTAATGCAGAATTGCAGACTAATTATATATATTGTTTTTGATATAATATCGTATTTAAGTCTAGATATGTTTTGGACAGTATTCATGATCATTTGCTCTACAAAAATTTTAGAAAAATAAACCCCCGTTATTAGAAAAGACATAGATATGCTGTGAGAGGGCGCAACGTAAAGCAACAGGCAGCCGTTTTTCGCGTTTGAGGATAAGACCCATAGGCGTGAAGTTGTTCTAGATAGGCCCATGCGTCTTCTTATATTAAATTATTATTCTTATTTATTATTATTATGGGTTGACTAGGACATTCTAGGATGGTGGCAATGTGGCCTTCTTAATTATACCTATGATCTCTATAGACCATCGGCTTCTTTATTACACATTATAAATATTTTCTTACTTGGCTTCATTATGAGTTGACTGGAACAATCTAAGAGGGTCCAATGCGGCTTCTTAAATGTTATTTTTAATTATTAATTATTAATGGTTGACTGCGACAGTCTAGATAGGCTTATTATTCCGCATTAGTAATTACTGTCATTAATTATTATTAAATTATTCTTAATTCTTAATTTTAATGGTTGACGTGCAATAGAGAGCACACTCTAGATTTGATTCTGCGTCTTCTTACTGCCTCTTTATATATATATATATAAGTTATATATATAATATAGTATATATATTGTATATATATGATATAAGTAATATATATATTATATATTAATATATATATATATATATTATATATAATATATATATCATATATTACATATATATCATATATGATATATATATTAATATATATAATATATATATAATATATATATATATATATAGTATTACTATATATAAATATATATAGTATATATATATATATATAATAATTAATTAATATTAAATATATATATATATATATTTAATATACTAATATATAAATATATAATATATATTATATATGCTCCTATATATATAATATATATAATTATATTAGTTATAATAAAATATATATATATATTATAGTATATATATATATAGTATATATATACCCTACTATATTATATATTATATACTGTTATATATATATATATATTCGCCGTGACGTCGTCAAGAATCTGAAAAAATCATAAAAATCAAAAATCAAACAAAATCAAAAATTGAATTTTTCTAAAATATCGGAAAATCCCAACCCTGCTGCTGTATATATTATATTATAAAATATTAATATTATAATATAATATTAATATTCTCGATC
>JABUQX010047405.1:0-27500 GCA_015478945.1 Trachelipus rathkii | reverse complement strand
ATTATATTATATATATTATATATATTAATAATTATAGGCCTGTCTAGATAGGTACAACTTATAATTATTTTGTCTTAAAGGTACGCGACCAAAAAATTTGGAGATCGCTTGCATTAGATATAAAGTATGGCTGTAATAATATATATATATAATAATATAATATATAAAATATTATATAATATTAATATAATATATATATATATAATATATATATATATAATTATTAATATATATATAAATAATAATAAATATATTATATATATATAATATATATATATATATATATATATATAATATAATAATATATCAAATATATATTATATATTATATATATATATTATTAATATTATAATATATATATATAATATACTTCATTAATAATAACTATAAATATAATATTATAACATATATTATATATATATTATATATAATATATATATATATATATAAATATATTTATAATAATAAAATATATATATATATATATAGATATTAGATATATAATATATATATATATATATTATATAATAATATAAGGTATTAATATATATAATATATATATGTATATAATATATATATATACAAATATATATATATATTTATATAATATATATAGTATATATATATATAAATATAATATATATATATATATAATATATAATATCAGGCGTAAATAACGCCCCCGCAGGCCCGCGGTGCTGGGCGGGCCAGAGCCGAGAGCGCGCATGGCGGTAAGAATGATGAGCACCACTCTTTTCGATGCAAAACTCCATAATTTGGGGTGAAAAAAAAAAGCTCTCTCTCTCTCCTCTCTTCTTAATAACTTATATAATATATATTATATTATATATATAATATATATAATATATATATATTATATATATAATATATACATGATTTATATATATATATATATATATATTATATATCATATATATATATATATATAATATATACACGTATAATTTTTTCAACCCGATATATTGATAGTAAATCTGGAAACTTTCTCAATATTCATTGATTTTGTTATCCAGGTATACCCGCTTCTTAAAATCCACCTGAGAATGAAAAGCAGAACAAAATTATGAGGCTCAGTATTTCAGAAATGAACTCCGTTAGTTGCCTCACAAAATGTGCTCTCGGACATAAAAGGAAACTCAAAGATGCGCCCTTTTTTTCTCTTTTAAATACGACCCAAGATATTTCTTAAACGACCAACTGTCATGTAATAAGATATGTCTGCAATCAATTACGATGCAAAGAACTTCAAATTAATGAGCGTCATTCCTGGGTTATCCCATAACAAATCAAAGGCCGAAGGTTAGAAAATGAAGTGTGTAAGTTTTTGGAAAGAAATAATTTCAATAAAAAAGTGCAGAGGCAGGCATGATGAGGCTACTGTTATGAGTGGAATAATTGGACTGCAGACCAAATATCAAGCGAGAAGTCGCCTAATGCAACAGTATTGTGCATTGGCAAATCACAACCTTTACTTATCTGAATGATTCTGTAAGGAGATACAGAAATGATGTTTTTCATGATGTGCATCTAATGAATATATGGGTATTTTCATCGAGTCTTCCAAGATGCAAATCACTGAAAGAAATTTCTCAGAAACCTGCATGGTCAACAAAACTGTTAAAAGACTGTGCCCATAGATGGTCTTCGAGGTTCGATTGCTTGTTGGCCAGTACGTTTAGATTTCATTTAATATTTTGAAACTGTTATCAAAAAATCATCCTAAACTCAACAAAGATCTTTCTGAGTAGTTAGCGACAGCATTAAGAAAACAAATGTCTACTTTCACTTCAGTTAATGCTTGTGTTTCAAAGCAAAATTTTGGAAAGTATTCAACAGCACTCTAAAACCACTCCAAAAATCAGACATATCCCTGGATGAAGATTCCACTCTTTTAGAAAGGTGTTTCACCAAAACCAGTTGCGGGGAAAGTTTTACAAGCTAGTGGAAGAAGACCAGAAATTGTAAAAAGCTGGCAATTGAGACTTCATTGCCTACTTAACGCAAAAGCAAAGTGACAAGCTTCTTTGGTGAGCTTTCTAAAGATGTTGACTTCATTGATGATCCTTTGCACAATTTCAGGGTGAGGGTCTTTTACAGAAACATTGATAACTAATGCCAAGTAAATCAGGTTCAGATATGCAGAAGGGAAAACAATGTTTTGCTTTGAGCCACAGGCCTATACAGAACACAGAAAAGCTCATGGACTGCTGACAAGTTTACAAAAAATATGAACCGACTGCAAGCTCTTAGTACGGAAAATGTCTGCTTCAGGAATGTTTGTGCAAGGAAATAAAGAAAAGAAAACGACAAAAATAATCAAGTGACCAGATATTTGTTGATGAAATATGTTGTCTTTTAGTATTCCAGACGTCTGTACAGCTTTTATAATGTTTCTGACCCTCCCAGTAACTTCATCATCTGCTGAAAGATCTTTTAAAAATTAAAACTAATTAAAAACTTTTGAGAAGTACCATGACGACCGTAAGTTAAGTGAATTGGCTGTACTTAGCATAGAGTATGATCGGGCTCGCGCACTGGACTTTGAGAAATTAGTGCGAACATTTTGGTGATGCAAAGAGACGAAGGGGATTAATGATCATTTAGAAGACTATTTGTATTGTTTATTAGTAAGTTTTGCTTTACTTTACCAATAACAGTAATGTAAAAGTGTTAAAAAAGCAACATCTCTTGTAAATATATATATATATATATATATACATATAATATATATATATTATATAGTAATATATATAATATATATTATATAATTATATATAATATAGTATATATAGTAATATATATATAATATATAATATATATATAAATATATATAATAGTAAGAACTATATATTAATAATATATATAATATATTATATATATAATATATTATATATATAATATATATAATAATATATAATATATATATATATATATATATTATATATATAATATATATATATAGAAAAGTCTGTTGCTTAATTGATAAAACCCCAACCAAGTAAACAGGATTGTAGAAATCACATATTAAATTAATTAATGATATTTAGAACTATTTGGAAAAACATATTTCGAAATAACATTTTTTTTCTCACGCTATGAATAATATTCTCACGGTTTTTCCCAAGGGTTTTTTCCCACTTGCGCAATAGTATTTTCATATTAAATTTTCTTTTGCATAAAAAGTTGAGATTTTGTAACAATTTACAGGATACCCATCCTGTTGCTAAATCAAAAATAAAATTTCGAATGGGTATATAAGGAAGGGATCAGGAGCTAGAGCTCATTATACCGACAACCTCAACTACTATACAAAAGAAAAAATCGAGTTTAATTCTATCAGTGAAATGAAAGCGAATTAAAAAAATAACTTAGAAAAAAATTCGGAATAATTTTTAACTCAGAAAATTTTCGAATTAAAAAATAAGAATAATTTGAAATAAAATTAATCAAAAATTAAAAATTAAAAATTACTTAGAATTAATTTTCATAGAATTTAAATTCAGACCAAGCAATGAATTAAAAATAACTTAGAATAATTTTAAATAAACTTAAAGAAATTTTCTAATTAAAATTAACTAAATAATAGAAATAAATTAAACTCAAAAATTTTCGAAATATAAAAATAAGTAAACAAATTTGACATAATTTAACTTGAAAATCTTTGAACTTACTGTCAACTAAGATAATTTTCAGATAAAAATAACTAAATATTTAAATAAAAAAAGTTTAATAACTAGCAATAAGTTGAACTCAGAGAAACGTCGAGTCACATAAACTTAGAAAATTTCTGAAATAAAAAAAATTAAAAAATAATTTTCGAAAAAAATTAAATTGAATATATAAAATTAATTTAACTCAGAAAAAATTTTGAAAAATTTTGAACTAGAAAATTTCTCAATAAATGTACTAACTATTATAATTTTAAAGATTTTATTTTAACTTAGAAATTTCGTAAAAGCGAATTCAACGCACGTTTAATATAGGTTGCTTGTAATGACATTTTTATAATATTAACTTACACAAAAACGAAATTTAAATATTTGAGTGCGTAGACTTGTGTGTATTCAACAGTAATTAATGACAGAGTTTTGGTAACGTAAGTAGACGATGCAGTTTGATTGTATATTATTTTGAAATAAATGGTCTATGAATTCTAATTCTAGGTACAAATGTTAAAATTATTTAGCTTAATTAGCTTTTCAACATAAAATATAAATTTATTTATTATTGAAAAATTTTCCATTGTTGTTAAATTTAGCCATTTTAGTTGCAAAACAAAATTAACTTCGAAATAAAATATGAATAATTAATAATAATAAAAAAATATTTTGATTCTAAAAATAATATTTAATAAAGAACATATGAATAGACTCCATATAAGCTTTACAATTTATAGATAATATTTAATAAGAATAATAAAATAATAAAAATAATATAATAAAAATAAAAAATAATAATAAGAATAATAATAATAATAAAAATAATATAATAATATAAAAAATAATATTAATAGGAATTACAATTAATAAACAACAATAATATTAGTAATAAGAATTATAATAATGAATAATAAATAATATAAAATATTAATCTGAATACATATAATATGGAAAGAAGCCGCTACAACCAATTTATAACAGAGTAATACTTATACCTACGCATTTTATTAATTCATTGAGCGAGTCATCATATATATTAAACAAATTAAACTACATGATGTATATCACGTATAGCGCGAGGACCAAAATATATTTTTTAGCATTACCACAGAAACCAATTATATATATTATATATATATATATAAATTAATATATATATAATATATATATATATATAATATAATTAATGTAATTATAATATAAAATATATAATATAAGTAAATAACCTACATACCGAAAATATAATATAAATTAATTATATATATATATCATGATATGGTATATATAGTTTTATATATATATATACTCTATATATAAAAAATATATAGATAATATATATAATATAATTCAGTGAAATTTAGAATATGTTTATTTAATTTTCAGCTAAATGAAGAGGGGTTCTTGTGATATGTTTATCACTTAGTTGTTGATAAAACTTTAATTCGATTGACTAATTACATGGAACACTGATAATGGTGGGGGTTCTCTTTGAATTTCATTTAATTAATATGAACAAATCTAACATTATGAAATTAACTTTTGACAAACACTTAAAAATTAAAATAATACAATTACGACTGTAGAACCTAGTCCATTGAAATGAATAGAGTGAAAAACCAAATTTGTGATGTAGACCACAAAAAATATATGCCTAATATAGTAAAAAATAAACCTTAATAATTAGTTTAAGAAGGCATTAAAGAGAGAAAAGTGGTTAAAGGCAGAAAAGATAGAAAAGGGAGAAAAGACGGAAAAAAATGTAAAAGACATAAAAGACATAAAAGACAGAAAAAATATAAAAGACATCAAAGAAATCATAGACATCAGAACCCAAAAAAGACAGAAAAGACATTTAAGACAGAAAAGAAAGAAATAATATATTAGATACATAAGACATAGAAGGCATAAGAGACAAAAGAGAAAGAAAAAACATAAAAGACATAAAGGAACAAAAATGACAGAAAAGACGAAAAAACAAAAGAAAAACATCGAAAAAGACAAAAAATACAAAAGAACATAATAGAGTCAGAAAACATAAAGGCAGAATGACAACCGTCACGCCCCTCGACAGATCTGGCGTCCGAAAAAGGGACTAGTACAGACTAGTACGTCCAAGAAAAGGACTAGTAGAAACTACTGATGAAAAAAAATCAAAAATCTCAAAGAAAATCCGTCTTCAACTTTCCATAAAATTTGCTCCAAAAAAGATCTATGTCGGCATCAACAAATAAAGCGAAAAAAGTCAATTATTTCTCAGAGATCTGAAAAACCTTCAGCTGAAACCCATGTGCACACAAGATAAAACAAGAAACCCAGAGGAACGAAACAAAATTTTACCTTTTAAGAAATGAGAATACAGCAAAAAGAAAAAGGTTATGTGTTCATCTCTCATTTTTATTGTATCGTATTACTTATAAAACTTTGCCTATATATCAAATTTTTCAACTATTCAAAATATTAAAAAAGAAAATAAAAATAATATCTATTATATATGTTTTATTATATAATAATATATACATAAGAGTACCTTTATAAATACCTTGTAAGGAAGGGAAATATCTGCAGTAATTCTTCCTTCCATAAAATCCCAAAGCAATTAAAGTAAAAACATTTTATTGCCTCTCATATGGCTTTTCAATAATTCACTTTAGAATTCTAGTCAAATCCCACTTGTTATAAAATAACATAACAAATTACATACAAAGAAATTCTAATCTTCATAAAATTTTTCGTTCTAAAAGCACATTTAATAATAAACACTTCATTCACGAGCTTGTGAATGCTCGTAGGTAAATACGCTTAATATTGAATAAAGTATCACATTTTTTTTTCTCGTATTTGTAAAACACGAAGCATTTTAACACTTTCGATAAAACTTTCTCTTCATATTAACTAAAAAGGAAAACTTTTTTTGAAGTGACACAAGTTGAAAAAATTATTTTGCCTAAAAATTATTTCTAAATTATTAATATATTGAAAGAACTTTCAATATATAATAAGAAGAGTAATAAAAGAAAACTGTGAAACAAAATAAATGAGATTTTTTAACAAAATCTTCAAAAAAGCAAAGAATAAAATTAGATACCTGTTGCTTCACTTCTCACAAAGTATTCGAAGAATATCTTACGACTAAAGCAATCTGTTCACAATCCAAATAATATATATATATATATATAATATATATAAATATATAATATATATATATATATATATAATATAATATTATCCAAATATATATATATATATATATATATGGTAAAACACCCCATAATAATAATTTTAACACACCAGTGTGTGTGTATGAATGTATTGAATTCATACAAGGTGGAAAAATTTCACATTTTTTTTACAAGTTAGTAAAATAAAGTAACATTTTTTTTTGCTCCACTCCTAAGCAATTTTGAAAACGAACGAAAAACGACAAAAAAACGCGTTCACTTTAATTTTAATCTCAAATATTCATTGCTTTTAGACGAAAGTAACATATTCTTTGAGACATCATCATTAATACTTAAAAACACTCTTAAAACCTAATTAACGTAATTTCACACCCTTGGAAACCATAAGTAATTTTCCTTCTTCTCACCAAACTTCCAACCCTTTCTGCAGTAGAAATAGAGGGATAGGTGATTGAGTAAGTAGAGTATATATATATATAGTTATATTGTTTTTTTCCCCAATATATATATATATACAATTATATATTGTTTTATCCCTGATATATATATATATATTTAGAAGGTCACATATATTTGTAGACAAATATATATTTAGGTATATATATATATATATATATATATATATATATATATATATATATATATATATATATATATATATATATATATATAATATATATATATATATATATATATATATATATATTTATAGATATATAATATATAATAATAATATATATATATATATATATATATTCATGAAGAAAAGGTGAGAAGGTTGTAAATTTCAAGTTAGTAGCGATAAAAGAAGCCACAAAAAATTGATATATAGCAGAGAGCTCCACAGGCTAAAATAGCAACTGTCACAGCAGACAGCTAGGCCTAAAAGATTAACCATGGCAGAGAAGAGTGAAAATTATGGAGATGAGGAAGAGGAAGAAAGTAACTTGAATTGGTTTAATGATAAACATAGTTTAGATAAAATAAAGAATCAAGTGCAAAGATGGAATAAAGAATATAAAGAAGTTAAAAATGCTAAAAGGGAAGAAGAAAAATTAATGACTACAGAATTGAGAGAAGGAGAAGAAGAGAATAATGGGATAAGAAAGGAAGTAAAAGATAAAATTATAGGAGAAAACTATGACATAGAAATAGGAGGCAATACGATACAAATAAAAATAGGAGAACAAACCATGAGAAACGCATTTCAAACATCAGGAACTTCGGTCAAACTCCATGAGATAATTAGAGCGAAGGTAAATAAAATAGATCAAAATGAGAGAGCATCAAACACGAATATTCAGACAGAATATCCAAAAAGTTATCGAGATTACGACACAAATAGTCATAAAGTAGAAAAAGCAGAGAACAGTCGTATAGTAGAATTAGGATTTAAGAAAGTAATTACCAGGAGAAAGCCATTGCAATATTCTGAACAAAATCCTCCAAGGAGAAGATTTGAAAGTAGAGAGAAGATTTTGAAAGTAAAGAGAAAACAATCATCCGATCTGAAGAAGTAGCAATACCAGATCAGCCGTGCAAAAACAGAAAGGGAATCCTAGAGAGTAACCAAGAACCAAATCGGTCAGCAGAGATGAAAGCTCACCTGCATAGGGTAATGCAGACAGAATGATAGATACCCTCTGATGTAAATCTCATACGAGATGGAAGAGTCTCTATCAACCTCGACCATACTAACTGGGATGAACTGCATCCTGTAAAATAACTCGAAAGAACAATGAAAAGATGTGCACATGGCACCAGCTCTGATGAAGAAGCGATAAGGAATATGAAGCAATATAGTATTTCTAATTAGAAAGTACTTACCCAATCGGCAAAAGAATCAAGCCCCAAGAAGAGAGTGAGACATACCTAGAAAATTGGTATATCCATCGGAATAGGCAAAAAGCCGCGCATGATGAAAGCGGATCAGACCGCGAAGTAAAAGAGACCTCAGGTGAGAGAAAGCTAGAGAGAACTTTCGCAAGAAAATTGCGAAAGGTGCGCGTACCAAAATTGCTGGCCATATAATGTTACCATTCTGTAGTAGAGTAGATGCCATCATAGGTAAAAAACACACAACACTCTACCCTAAACAATATTTATAAGGTATTATTAATTTTTATTTAATATTTAATTAATATTTATTTAAAATATTTTTTTTTCATTTATATATTCTCTCAAATTTTTGATATTTAATATTAAATATTTATTTAATATTTAATTTTGATTTAAAAAAATATTTTATTTTACATTCTCTGTATTTATAAAATTTCCGAGTCCAAAATTTAAAGCCAGATTCATCTTAAATATATATTTATATAAAATTTATAAATTTTGAGTTGCCAAAATTTTAAGGTACGAATTTAAACTCACGGATACATTTACACCAAAATTCTAAGGTACGAATTTAAGCTCAAAGATACATTTACCTGTCAAAATTTTAAGACCCAAATTTATGATTAACTACATTTACAAATTTATAAATTTTGAGTTATCAAAATTTTAAGGCACAAATTTATGCTTAGTTGCTAAGTATAGCTAATCACGATTAACGAAGATTTTAAAAGGAAATAGCTTCGACATATTTTAGCTAAAATTCACTCGTATTTATTTATATGCATTTATATATAAAAGATTGCCGAAAATGAGATATAAATTTATTTGCAAAAGATTGATTAAAATAAAATATTAATCCTTTATATTTATAAACAGTACGTTAATAATATGTACTGACACAAAGAATTAGAGCCATTGTATTAATTTATACAGAATGAAGAAATATTAATTATCATATGCATATATAAAATATATATATATATCAGTACTAAATATACGTACATAAAATTTAGTGTCAGTTTACGTACATAAAGGAAATTGCCATTAAAATATTGTTATTTTAAAAATATATATAACTGCAGTATCAGTGTTAATTTATATTTATATATAATTATCAGTTAATGTAGGTATACATATTACCGATATAAAAATGCCAAATAGTATATCAATTTACTAGTATAAAGATTGCCAAATAGTATATTATTTTACTAATATAAAAACTGCCAAATAGTATATTAATGTACTTACATAAGGTGCCGAGAATTTAATATTAATCAATATTTATATATACAGAGAGTGCTGTTTATAGCATGCGCTGTTTACATACAAAAATGTATAAAAACAGTCAGTAATATTAATTCGAGTTAGATTAAATATATATATATGTGTATATGAATAAAAGTGCCTAATACATAGAAGAATCAGATTAGGATTAATAAGGTCCACTGCTCCCTCAATTTTGAGAGGTTAAGAATGAGCACAGAGTACTGCACTTAGGGAAATGCAGAGAAAGATTAATTCTATCCGAGCCGCTTACTCATCCATTTGGAGGAGTATGTGCTTAGCTTGCATGGGTGAGGACACAGTTTAAAACCGCTGTAGGTCCGACCTCTCTGATCAAGATATCATTCAGGTCATGATGGAGGAAAGCCATGAAGATAGTCCATTCAATTTGGAATGAAGAGGTATTTGATAAACTTACATTTAGGTTTAGCTGAAGTCAAGATTTCATGGCTAAAAAGTGTTATTAAGAAAGAAGGTGGACCAAACTTCAAGAAGAAATTGGACAGTCATTTTGAAACTTGAAAAACCTAACCCAGTACTAATATCACTAATAACCCATGATCGGGACCACCAAGCTTAGATATTCTGGATGCAGTGAAGTGATTCAAGAGTCAATCCATTAAATGCTGGAGGATGCGGAATTGTACCCGTGAAGACGTCGTCGATTTATTAGTAATCTGGATGATGCCAAAGATTGACATGACTATATTATATATATGTATTTTTTTTTTGTCACTCTTGCGCTCGCAAATGAAGGGATTGATTTCCAGCCACTCTTAACTGTGGAAAACCGCACAGATAAATAGAAATATAATAGGATTTTGTTCTGTGTGTTAAATCAGAACAAATCTGGCACGAATGGCAGTTAGGCATAAACGCATTAAAATATAGAGCCAACTAATGGCTCAAATCAGAAAAAAATAGATTCGAAGGTGATAGAAAAGCCATAGTTCACTATAGAAAAGAACATTATTCTATGGCTGCCGCTTAAAACCTTACAACAAATATTTTAGATAAAATGAATTTCGAGCATGAAGTTAAATTGGATATATTAGTATATATTATTCACTTCGATTGCAGCATTACTTACATAGTTCAAGGAAAGGAACTGACCTATGAAGGAAAAGTGATTAGATAGAATTGAGGCTGAAAGCACAGCGATTTAAATTTTAGGTTGGCGCATTAGAAAATTTAGTGAAAGAACATGCTGATATATTCACCACAGCATTAGTTTAGTTTCTCAGGAAACCCAAAATTTTGTATTTTATTTTTATTTATTCCTCATTGAATATAGGGAAGATTGTAACCTATTGTATTTTTTTGTAGAAAGCATTTTACAAACTATTATACCAGAATAGCTTGCCATTTGATTTATGCAATAAGAGAAATGTATTTGGACCCGCCCGAACAATAATCGCAAGATATTTATAGGTGCTCAGCTCCAGCTCCTCCTAACAAGTTTCAGGTTAAGGACGCGCCACGGACGATTTCTAGTGTGATGTTGATAGCGTGACTTTGTACGATCTATAAAGCTCCAGACCTCAGGATTTACTCGTAAATTCAATTGAGGGCAGTACGATGAAGAAACTCAGACACTTTTGAAGGAGATTCGGAGATTATAAGGCATTAAGAAAACGTGCTGTAGGGCCACCTTTACAAGATTGTAAATTTTTAGTAGTGAAGGGGATCAAGATTGATTCCAATTGAAGTTAAATACCTGATTAGGTTCGCAGGAGGACAAATGCTGTCCACTTTAGCTCATTTACCTGTAAGACAGAGAGGTAAAAGATTTACCACTGTGAAGTGGTTACATACTGGTCACGCCAGTGACCGACATATGGCTGTTCAACAAACCGAATCCTGTATGGCTGGAATTGAGCACTTACTTGCAAACCCAGTTGGGTAAACTATTACAAAGTGTATTGAAATAATTTCATCCCGAGCGTGACTAGTCATCAAATGGCAATTGAATGCAGCCTATTTTACTGGGTAATGGACCACAGTAATAAGGAAAACTGGTGAGTCACCTGCTCCGATTGGACTCAGATATCTTGATATTTAAATAAGGAGATAGGGAATGGCGTCGCATTTGGATTATGATACAAGTGTGACGTAGAATGATGAGTACGTAGAGAGAAGGTACGAAAGCATGTAAGGATCATACTTGCTTATACACGTAATATGTGTAGAACCTCTTGGAAAAGACAGAGTAGACGTAGGAAGTACGAGATATAAAATTCGGAAAAATACATGATCCAAATTGATTAAGTCTCCTGTAAAGAACTCATCGCAAAACTCTAATTACTTAGGGTAAGCTGTTAATGACACCATGACGTTCAAGTGTCCACCATCTAAAGTCGCAAGTTTCATCGCGCATTGAGCAGAAGACACAGAGTTAATAGCAAGAGGAAAATTGGAATTGCCCTTGGGAGCTGCATTTCAAGCATAAGCGAATACCTTCTGAGGGAACAGAGATTAAAAATGCTCGCCTTCCAGCTTTTCTAATTCTAATAAGACACGAAGTTCTTCAGACTCATCTGATTGATATATAGAAGCAAGCTAAATATTTGTGGGAAAAGAGAAGGACAGAGGTAATGACTGTTGACAAATATCCATTGTCACTCTTATTGAAGTAGTAACTTCGACTCTAAAACTTTCCCTATAACACAAGCATGAAGCTGACTACGCAGATCAATCAAAAGTTTCATCTGATCATACCAACCGCCTATCTTTGTGAACAAAGAAAGAACAAAATCCAAGAAATTGCCAGCAGTGGCCATGCAGATGATTTCAAATTTGGTAAAGAGGTTAAAGGCTCGAGAGGTATAACTCTAGTTTTGGTCTTTCCAGGTGACACAAGATAAGGTGCACGGTATTTATTTGTGATCGGAAGAATACAGATGAATGCAGGTTATAATGTAAAGAAGTAATATTGAACACATGATGCATATAAAAAGGCAGGCATAAAATAACAATTATAGAAGAAAACGCATTTAAGTTAATACAAAATATTCCCACGAAAAACCCATGCAGAACTACAACAGAATAAAAGAAACATTACAGCAGTCACACAAGAAGAATACTATTTAATAATTAAAGAAGCCTTCAAAGCAGAAAGAAAGTAAATAGAGAAACCAGTCCATGGAGAGGTATTGAAAATTAATTTCTTTATTGTAGTCTGTTATTATCCTCCTGGCTTAACGAGGAAAAGGACAGGCAAGATAGAGAGATTATCTCGAGATAACACTCACATTGGATACAGTAGAAGTATAAATAATGAAGCTTAAGAAAAATGAAACTGTTAATAAGAAAATAACAGCAAACAAATCTCCTGTATAGATGATAAAAGATTAAGCTCATCCAAAAAGGGGAGAAAGAATGGAGACATCAGTCCCACAACTGTCTGGTTCCCAATATGATGAAAGCCTCATAAGTATATATATAAATATAAAATATATGAGTCTTTCATTCATCTGATAAACTCTCAGTCATTATCCAGCGGATATCAAATCAATCATCCAGCGGAGTAACTAATCTTAAAGACATGGAACTAGGTAACAGTAATCACAGTTTTATCCATCGGATCAAATACACATTGATCGGGAAGAAAAGATTGATGGATTCAAATACTTAAGGAAAACCGCGAAGAACTTTAACTATCTCTCTTATTCAATTGTTGAAATGTAGAAGGAACATTTGTAGGAAGTTCAACAAGAAAGTACAGATATGAGTAACTTCAGTAAAAGCTTAAAAACGCACCAAGTTGCAAGATAAGTAGGATCTCCGAAACTTACTATCTGAAATTTACATTGTTGAGATACGAGAAAGTGCACGTTAATATCCAGACACTTTGACTTCAATAGAAGGTAAGAATCATAATAGGTAAAAATAAGTTTATTAGCAATAAACCTTAATTTCGCAAATACTATCTACTGCTATACTGTTTAAAAACGACAATTACAACCTATCGGATACTATGATTACTCATTTCTTGACTAATGGATTAAATATTTAAGAAGTACAAGGTGAAGCGTAAGAAATAAGAGGAATTACAGGACAAAGGTAAGTTGACCAGTAAGAGAACTGTTGTATCCATAAAACGTGAAGTTCGAAACATTCTTTAGGAAAGGAAAGATAGAACCATCTGATTTAATACTTTAAAGTATAAGAAGACATAAGTGACAGCCAAGAGAAGGAGACTTAAGAGGGCCTAGAGGCTGAGGAAACAACGCACTAAGCCAAAATTACCTGGCTGAACAGGCAAAGAGATTTGTAAATCTCAGGAAAATAGAATGTCCAATCTATTCTCTCTAATTCTGTTTGAAGCTAAAATCTTCCAATACAATAGACTAAATAATAAAGAAATAAAATATAGAAGAGGAAGTGTGATTCTGGTAATAGAGAACAAAAAGCTAATATAAAGAAGCGAGATCGTTCTAATTCATGAAAACTAATTCAAGGAGTAAGAACACTTTAGAAAATAAACAAGTAAGTGTATACTACTTCAACTTACGGCATTCTAATGGAAATTAAATTTAGCTTACCTGCGAAGTGACAAACAAATGAGGCGCTCTGTGAGTTAATTTAAAATTCTTGTTTTGAAATTCTTCTTTAAATGTTTCGCAACATTTTCTTTGTCTCTGAATCTGTGTTAATTTAATAGAGTTAATGTCTTCTCTAGTAAGATGATTGGAAAGTAAGATTCCTTGATAAGAAAACATATAGAAATTTCAACTATAACTGTGATATAGTCGCACCGGTCACTGCTACTCTCCTACCATAATCTACATATATAATTAATTTTTTTTACAGATATCACAATATAGTAATCTGTTTTTTACACATAAGAATGCAACGAATAAAGATAGCAATTTTAAGATAAATTGCCATATCTGTGCGCTATTAACGCAAATATGGAAGTAGTAGTGTTGAATTAAAATAATATTTGAATTTGGTAGTCTAGTGTAAGTTCATAGAAGACAAATATAAGTTCATTTTCTTCTATCGAAGAAGAAATGTCATCCAATTCAGTTTATTAATATAGTATAAGAACATTGACGATTGTCACTCATGCTGGATTTTAAGTTATCACATTTAAATTATTTAGATTGATAACAACACAAACGCTTACGGAAATTATCAATTAAGTCATTACAATTACTTGTAACGCTAAAATGTATGAAATGAAAGAGTTAACTTCTACACATTAGAACTTTCTGGTTACACAAGGGTCAGGTAACGACAATGTTTGACATACATACCACGATTTGGTTATTTCAGAAAAACAAATATATACTTAAACAATTTCACTTTTAAAGTAGAAACTCTTAATGTAAATCGCATACAAAGCACACAATCCGCTATTGAATGAATATTGTTATAGATTTCATATGGGGCATTACACTAAATATTTGTCCAGTAATACTTCATTGGCATCTATGTGTATATGCAGACGTACTCGAACATTTATTTATTAAATTAACTCCACAATCCAAAGGACACATTGGACTTATTTTAACAGATTATGATTTATACATAACATTACATTTGTAACATAACAGTTCATTGTTCCTAGTATATACATGTTTTCAAATACATAAACAACAAACTCAGTAAATTTGTTATTTATGTAAATTAAATTTTATTTTTTTTTCAAGAAATAGGTAAACAAAGACGGTGTAGGAATGATATCTGTCGGAAATAATGGTATGAATTAATCTTTTGTTTACAAAGTTCATATATTCTAGGAATATGTTCATATATTCGAGAATATTTTTTACTATTTCCACACACACACACAAAATTATTGCTATAATTTGTTCTCTTGATAGCTAAAATATAAATATATGGTAAATAGTATTCTCATGATAACAGGAGTACTTAAGAAAACTTATTTAAATTTTACATTCAGATATCATGTTTACAGTTACTTCTTCCAAACTTCACATTATCAATATAATACATTAATTAGTTTTATTCATCTAACACAGAAAAATTTTTTTTTACAGATATTCGTTCTGAAGAGGATATAAATCAGGGAAATCATTGATTCTTTTACAGATATATCATAGTTTAGGCAGTGAACAGCTGAGATACATCTATCCTGAACAATGTGGTTCAATCGAGTAGCAGACAAGTTCTAATGTATACTTGTTACTTAGGAATATTTCATATGGTGGGTTACCGATGATAGAGGAAATCCTCAGTGTAAACGTAAATGAAACGCTATCCTCAAAAATGATAGGATATTTAATATTAAAATTTTAGATAAAAGACATTTTAGATTTTAGTTTTTACTTAATATTACTGAACTATATGTATAGTTAAGCTTCTTAGAACTTTTATAATTTAGTTCACATCCGTCCCCTGTTACGATTCCTAACTAATTTAACAATTGTCGAGTAACTTTGCAAAAGGTTACGATTATAAATAAGCTGCGAAAATTGCTCGAAAGCACTATGTTTTAATTATTCTTCAGATTATAAAGTCATTTCTAGCATTATGAATGATAGTGTAAAATTATTCATAATATTAAATAATATCCCTGTTCAAATATAAAAGTTAATGAAAAAGGAACTATTTACTTTACAACTTTAATTAAATTTTAACAATCTTACATTTTTACAATTCTTATAATTTTTTTATATGATTTTAACTTTTAAACAATTTTATAATTTTAAACAACTTGAATAATGTCCTTGTTCATCATATAATAATAATCACGATTACATTATTACAGATTTCTAGTAACGACAAACGGTAAGATTATTACTGTTCATTACTGCATTTTGAATTTTATTTTATCAACTTTTCTTATACTTCACTTTGATACTTTCATTGTTAATAACATTTCATATCACATTGTTCACAACTTTATAGACACCGAAAAGTTAATAACACAGGTCAACAAATGTTTTTGAACATTTAATAACATACAAACATTATTTTTAGACATCAAAGTCAGTCACTAGAAACTTACTTTTGAATGTAACATGACAACAGCATCTAACATTAACTTGGAAAAACATTTAAGTACAGTTACAACTACACAAAGCAATACGGGTCATATGTTAGTAATTTCATTTCCCAATTCTATTTTTAACAATTTCTATTGAATTTACTTTACAATTTTTACACATAACGATGTAAATCTTCCAATCTTTTTAAAGACCCCATACTGCTGCCGATATTTTCTTTTCTTTAAGGTGTTATAGAGAACATGGCAATTGGGATACTTCAAAGAATACAAAGGAGAGAAAAGGCTTGACGAGACGGAGAAGGATTCGATTCATACACGAAGATCACTTTATGGACTCAAGCCGAATTATATTATAGTTATTGTATAATTATTATTTGATTTATTAGTTAACACTTTTGAAATTTTTTAGATTTACTTTAATATTTTGATTTTTTGACCCCAGAAATAAAAATAATTAATCAAAATTTTTAGTTTTAAAAATTTTTTTAGGGGGACAAACTGAAAAGTCCGATTGCTTAATTTGATAAAAACCCCAACCAAATAAACAGGATGTTAGAAATCACATATTAAATTAATTAATGTATTTATAGAACTATTTGGAAAAAACATATTTCGAAATAACATTTTTTTTCTCACGCTATGAATAATATTCTCACGGTTTTTCCCAAGGGTTTTTTCCCACTTGCGCAATAGTATTTTCATATTAAATTTTCTTTTGCATAAAAAAGTTGAGATTTTGTAACAATTTACAGGATACCCATCCTGTTGCTAAATCAAAAATAAGATTTCGAATGGGTATATAAGGAAGGGATCAGGAGCTAGAGCTCATTATACCGACAACCTCAACTACTATACAAAAGAAAAAAGCGAGTTTAATTCTATCAGTGAAATGAAAGCGAACTTAAAAATACTTAGAAAAAATGTCGGATAATTTTTAACTCAGAAAATTTTCGAATTAAAATTAACTCAGAATATTTTTGAAATAAATTAATTTAGAGAATATCGAGATTAAAAATTAACTTAAATAATTTGACAAGAATTCTCCAAAACCTGAAATTTTCGAATTACCATTAACTTACAATTGATAATTTTGAAATACAATTACCCAAGCAATTTCAAAATTGTAACTTAACCTGGATTAAATGGAAATACAATTGAACTCAGTAAAATTTAATCGAATTTAAAATTAACTATAGATATATTATGAAATCGTTATTAACTTAGAAATTTTTCAAATCATACAATTACAAATAAAATTTTCAGAAAAACCTATTCTAACTAATTTTGAAATGTAATTAAACTTGTAATTAATTTTATTTTAATTTTACTCAGAAATTTTCGAATTAAATTATAACTTAGTAAGAATTCATTAGACAGAAATTTCATAACTAATTTCGAAAAATAAAAATTAAACAAGCAAATGTTTTTCAAACAAGTCTGTCCTGAGAAAAATTATGAATAAATTTTGATTGTAGAAAAATTTTTTCTCCAATAATTTGTACAACTTATTAAAATTAATACAGATTTTAGTTTATACTTAGAAATTTTTTAAACCGAATTCACAATGCGATTTCAGAATGAATATTTTTAGACAATTTTCGAATTTTCTTTTATTTAACCAAATTTTAAAATGTTCTTTTGAGAATAGAATTGAGTTCAGACAAAATTGAGTTAACTTTACTATATCTTTCACGTTGAGTAGACGAATGAAGATTGATTCTTTCTTATTATCTGAGGTCTTTTAATTCAAAGTTCTAATTTTTATTTTTTTTTCAAATTTTGAAGTTTATTGAGGCTTTACTTTTTCCGATATAAACATCATTATTTATTTTACTCCTGAACTTACTCATTGTTAAATTGAAATACATTGTTTGCAAAACAAATTTAACTTCGAAATATTTAATAATGGAAATTAATAATAAATAATAAAATTAATATAATAAGGAATAAAAATAATATTTAATAAGAATAATATATATTAATAAAAATAATATTAATAATAATAAAAATAATATAATAAGAAATAATATAATAAATAAAATAATATTAATAATTTAATAAAAACCAATTTAAAAACAATAAAAATCTCTGATAAAAATCAATATTAATATAACTAAAAATAAATATTAATAAAATAATATAACAATATAAAAATATGTTAAAATTGAGAATAATAATAATTTTACCAATAATTATAATATAAATAATAATAATTAATATTAATACTATAATTAATGGAAAGAGAAATTTGCCGTCTACAAACAATTTTTGGGAAAGCCTGGGATGTCACATTTTATAGGTCATTGGAAAATATTATTATTATTATATCTAAACAAATAGATTCATGTGAATATTCACGTATAGCGCGAGACCAAAAGTATATTTTTAGCATACACATAAATCATATATATATACTTATATATATATAGATATATATATACTATATATTATATATATGATTTATACTTATATAAATATATATATATATAATGTATATGGATACTAGATTCTGAAAAATATAATAAAATATATATAGTATATAAAATATGAATGTATGTATATATGTTGATAACAAATATTATATATATATGAAAAATATCTTATATAGTATTAGTATATATTCAGTGATTTTAGAGTATGTTTATTAATTTTCAGCTTAATCGATACCTTCCTCTGGGTTCTTGTTTGTTGATACTATGTTATATCACTTATTGGTTGCATAAACATATTAATTCGAATGACTTAATAAACTATATTTTTATTCATAATCTCTATGTTCTTTTTATGATTTGATTTTCGATTTAATCATATATAATAAAATATAAACATTTATGAATACATATTTTAAATAAATAGTGATAAATTAAATAGTGATAAATGCAAACTGTACAACTCTAGTTTCCATTGAAATAATAGAGTAAACCAAAATTGTGATTGTTAGACACAAGAAAAATATTTAGATGCACCTAATATATAAAAATTAAACCTCTAATAAATTAAGTTTAAGAAAATGTCTTTAACAAACCGCTATGAAAGGGCCAAGGGCAAAGAGACATCACGCATGGAATGAAGATCTGAGTTATTCTTCATTTTTTTTCATTAACAGAGGTGACAGCATGAATGACTGGTTAATGAATTTCGCTATAGAAAATCCGAACCTAAGGGCTAAATACCCGACCTAAAAAGATCTACTGTTGGACTTATTCAAAAACTCCAGTGCGGAATTAACATGTTACTCTAGAAATAACTATATATAGATCACAACTGCTGTGTACTCTAACAGCAAGACTTCAAGAGCTGAACTTTGCATATCAGAAAAGAACATATCTTTGAAAATAAATCGGTAATTTGCAACGTTCATCCATGAACTATAAGACAGGATTATCGAAAACTTTAATTATTTATTAGTAAATAATACAGTCACAAGGAACTCCAACGTTTACAATTACAACCGTCACGACCTCGTCAATATATATATACTATTAATATATATATATATATTAAATATATAAAATATTATATATTATTATATTATAATATAAATATATAATATATAAACTATATATTATACTATATATAAGTATATTTTAATATATATATATAGTAATATATATAATATATAATATATAATATATACTATATATAAATATATATATATAACTATATATAGTTTAAATACTAGTATTTACCTATATATAATTAAATATATATCATTTCCATGGATCTTGTTCCCATATATTATATAACTATAGATAAACTTATATATATATATATATATATATATACTATATATATTTATATACATATATAAAATATAATAATTATATAGACGTAGTATATCATATATAAGTATAGGTAGTACGATCGTGAAAAATATATCCTATAATATTACGTTATATATTATATATATATATATTAAATATTTAATATATACTATATATATATATTATATATATATATTAATATGGTATTATATATATAATTAAAAGGAAAATAACCGAAGTAATAACATCCATAAAAAGGAAATGAATTACAGAATAACTATTCATTAGTTTCTATTATCAGATTTGAAGGTTGAAATACATTCAGACGTTTTTACAGACCACACTTTGACAGTACCATCAGAAGAAGCACTGATGACATTATGACCGTCTTGTGTGAAAGTTGCAGTGTCAAGATGTGGACGAAGATAAATCATATGCAGAAATCTAAATATCTGGAACAGGACTCCTGTGAGTTGTTAAGTTTACAGTTAACATTACCGAATACCGACTAGTCAATCATATCTACTGGCAGATTACGATGTTCGCTTAAATATGGAATTAAATAATTAACGATTTCATAAAAGCTATTACTAAAAGTTAGTTTGGGGATACATCACTGCAGCTTTTCTTATGATAGTGGATCTCTGGCATCCAGTTCGGAACTTCGAATTAAATAATTTCTTTTATTACTAAATTTAAATGATGTTTGTTATAAGATCCCAAACTATAACAAGAAGTCGTCCAGGAGAATAGTAGTTTTCTACACATACCAATTTTAAAATTAAATTACATCCATAGTAGATAGATAGAATAAGAATAAGAATTAATTTTGAGACTTAATTAATAAGAAATCATTTAGAAGATTCCTAGCTTCATTAATACAGATAATAGCATATTTTTCATGTATATTAATACGAGAGTAAAAAGATTGAGTTTTCTATGAATGTATATGGTATTTAATTTTCTGAGTGATAAACGCGATATTTCTTACTTTTAAACTTTAGTTCATCGTCGACAAAAAGAGTCAAAAAAGTTACACACGATATTACCCATAAAGTCAAGACACCCAACCGTAGTTCTCTCAATTAGTTTCGCAAAAAGAACCATCCAACGGTTGTTGGGCTTAGCGTACGTATTATCTTCAGTCTCTCAAAACCTAACTTGGGATTGAAAAAGCTTGAAAGTTGGGAAGACATGAAGAGTGAAGATACTTTTTTCATTTCTTCTAAGACTTTTTCTTCTGTACATACGTCGTGCGTTGCGAGTACCTCCTTACTCCCAAATTAAAAAGCATGTATTTTGTCTTCTTTCTCTCGTTCTCTGCTCTCCTCTCTCTCGTCTCTCCTTCTCTCTCTCTCCTCTCTCTCTCTCTCTCTCTCTCTCTCTCTCATCTCTCTCTCTCTCATTCTCATTCTCTCTCTCGAATTATATTACTATATAATTATATTATTATATTATATATAATATCATATATTATATATACTATATATAAATATTATATTATATATGTAATATATATACTATATAATATATATAGTATATATATATGGACCAAAGTTACTTACACCAGCCACACAGAACGGAGATCGGCGTAAATTTTTATAATATTAAATATAGATATATATATAGTATATCTTATATGATATATATATATATATATATGGTATAAAAATAATACTATATTATATATGTATATCCATATAATTATATACGTATATGAGTGTATATATCGCTATATATATATATATCATATATATTATATAGTATATAGTATATATATATATAATATATATATATAATTATACTATATATATATATAGTCACCTCACTATATAGGGGCTATGATATACTTTTATTTTATTTCATATATTGCCAAATAAATACTATATTAGGATATAATATTATATAAAATAATAAAATACATAATTTCAAATCAGTAAATATAAATAATATAATATATATTAATATCTTATTTATATATAAGTGATGCTTATTACGTATTATTATTATAGTATATTTCAGCTATATATACTATATAATATAGTAATATAAATATGATAATATATTATATAAATAGTATATTTATATATAGATAGTAATAATAAAGATATATAATAATATTTATTATATATTATATATATTATATATTAATTGACTACTGCAGAGGTGGTAGGTGTAGGTACATAAACATAAGTTCAGAGATAATTATTAAGAGTTAGTAATTGAGGAGCACGTATACTGTTAAAAAATAAAAAGGCCCCAAACACACAGAACATAAACTGAAGTTGTCGTTGGGTTTTCTCAACGAACGCCAAATATATTATTCTTAGCCCCGGGGTGTGAACACTTCATTTCCATTGTCTTTGTAACAAATAGAAAACATCGTACATTCCCAAAACTGGCTATCTCTATCTTATTTTTTTTATGGTTGGTGTTAGTGTTTAATCTTATTTTTTGGTGACTTTAATTAATGAGCAGAAGATCGTAAGTAGATCGTAATTCGTAAAAATAATGGTAGTACATTTTCTCATTTATTTTTGTAGCTGTCTTGGACGGTAGACATGCTGGTCACTACATAATTTATAATGTTTCTGGTCGCCAGTATTCATCCGGCAAGTTTGCGACAAGAATTATAGAAGGCAATTGGAGTGGAATAAAAGCACCTTCCTTAGGTGCTATTTACAATTTAGCTTGCAGTATTGCTGATCATTTAAATAAAGACCCACAAACACACCTGTGGTTATCCATGTGCTTATTTCTTAACCCAGAAAGATAAAAGTGCTTTACATCGTAGTTATTTTTACATATTTTGCATTTGTTTCTCTTTTATTTTTTTTGATTGTTTATTCTTGAGAATATTACATGCATAAAATTTATTGAATTGTACATTTGGCCTTTTTGTCGATTTTTGTTGTTTTTCCTTAAATATATTAAACATTCGGTTTTTGAATATGATAATTTATTTAATGTTATAATCTTTATGTATTTGATTTTATAATCTTCTTGGTATTTTTTTATTATTTTTAATCCTTTAAAATTCAAAACAATTGTGTAAACATTTCTCAATTTTGAAGGATGGAAAAGCATCCACAGCTGTTTTGGTTACTGCGTTGTCTTCTGTCTTGTCGGGCTTTGAGTGATCCTCGTTCATCAGCTGCTTGAGATCATTGTTTCGGCCAACAAAAGATCACCGTCAGGGGATTTGCAACTTCTCAAGTTCCGGCGTAGACTATGTGTAAACTTCATTGTTTTTTTACAAACATTGTTTATACTGAATTTATCACGTTAGTAGATATTGTTGCGTTTCGGTTGTCCGTCGCTGATGCGAAACCTTAGTGTTCTTTATGAGTCGATGTGGAAAATAGGTGGTGTATTAAAGTAATGATTTTAAAACGATTGTCTTTCTTTTTCCGCCAGATATCGTTCGAGTAGATGCAAGTTTAGGTTGTCTACTCCTCCAATTTGTATCCTCATTTAAACCGAGTAACATGTGTGACTTCTGCTGCACAGTTCTCCACCCGAGTACCTTCTTTTTTACTCAAAGGAAGGGTAAGGCCATAGTTTGCAATTTGTTTTTTTTTTTTTGTTTTTTTTTTCTGTTTTCTTGTTTATTTTTTTAAAGGTGTGGGATGGCAATGAGAAGATGTTTTTTTTCTGTTTCGTGTCAGTTACAATTTCTGTTATTTTAGAGATGGCGACGCGACGTCTGCATATTGAACGTGTGATGGGCAAGGGGATCAGTGAACAGTTTTATTTGCAGCCTAGTTGGCAAGATTATGATAGCCGGATGATAAACTTTGTCAGTGCTTTCGATGACTGTCACAGGGTCAAGTGCAAGGTTCATGGTTTAATTCTAGTGGAAGATCTTGCGCAACATTTATAAGGTTATTTTTTCGTTTGTCCATATCGAAATTCATGTTTGTCCCAGTTATTTACAGGAATGCGTCTTGACAAGAAGATTATGTCTTATGTTCATGAATATTGTAACGCAATATTCGTCAAGGTGGAGATCAAGAATAAGAGTGAAAGTACTATTATAACTAGTATATATAGTACGTACTTATATATTATATATATATAGTATAGTAGGTAGCTATATGGTATATATAGTATTAGTATGTATATAGTAGTATAGTACCTATCATTATATTATATGATAGTATATTACCGTACTGATATATCATCGATGTCTAGAGCCACCACTGGGAGGGTGCCCTACCTATTTATAGTGCGGGATGATGGTGTTCGGTTGTCGTCTTGGTGGCCGAAGTCGTGATAGAGAGGGTTGAGAGGATGTAGCTACGAACGAGAATTTTGGCAGGGTGTGTAAAATGGAGGGTTTGAATAGTAAACGATTAGATAAGGGAAAAAGGGTTTTTGTTTTATTTTGTTTCAGTTGTAAAAGGGGGTTATGGTTGTTGATTTGAAAAAACAGTCTGCTCACGTGTGAAGTGTCATGTTAGGCTATGGTGATGCAGCTGGGAAGCAAGCTCGTCTGAGTCTTATTAATATATTATGGCGACATGTATGTGTGTGGTATGGAGAAAAAGGAACGGCATATGATGCAGATGTGTCAGTAGCGCAAAGTTGATAAGTGAACATGGCCAAGGAAGGTAAGCTGGTTCCCAATTTATAGATTTGGTTGGTGAATTGTGTAAAAGGACGTTAAGTCTTTACAGGCGTGCGCTAGGGTCTGTGTTATGAGGTGGTCATGTGTTGTTACCTGTTGTTTAGTTGCTATAG
Organism: Trachelipus rathkii; assembly: GCA_015478945.1. Lineage (NCBI taxonomy): Eukaryota > Metazoa > Arthropoda > Malacostraca > Isopoda > Trachelipodidae > Trachelipus > Trachelipus rathkii. The sequence continues at coordinate 2,032 of JABUQX010047405.1, read as the reverse complement.
TAGCGAAACTAGTGGTCGGTGGAAGTAAGATTAGTATGGATCTAACAGTTCAATGCGTGTTGTCAGTAGTTGGACAATCCGTGTAGGGGCGTGCAAGGTTGTGAGTAAGAATTGATGTAAAAACGCACGAAAATGCAACGTATATAGAGTTAGTTGTAGTCGGCCGTGTGAAGAAAGGCGTGGTAAACTAGGAGAATAAATGCAAAGTATGTGTGAGATGGTTTGGTCATTGTCGGAAAGGGATTCAGTGATGTCATAGTCGGTTTGCGGTGTTAAGCGGTATGTATAGTGCGTGAGTCTGTGTTGGAACGCCGACCAGCCTGGGAGACCGTAAGAAAAGAAGTGGATTGAGTCCAGCTTTAAAAGGAAGTGTGCTGCCCTTCTTGATTCTCAGTGTTCGGGCAGAGCGCGAGAAGAAGAAAGGTGCATCGATAGGAAAGAGCGAAATGGCGTGCGGTGTTGGTGACGGGGCGTTAGTGGTGGCTGCCCACCTGGGTCAGTGGGTACATTGAACCTACACTTCCGACGATGTGTTACCAGTATGAGGCATCCGTCCGCGGTCCTGTGCAGCCTCTATGGCGTGGAGTGTTTCTGACGGCGATCGAGTTCTCACTAATTAATAATACAGAGGAAAGGTGATGGACTAATTTCGTTTCGGAACTGTTGTGTCTTATAGCTTCAATATCATTCGACTAGGTACGATGCACGCTCTTCTTCTCCGATGCATGTTTTTATAATATTTCTGACAGCACAGGTTTCGGCTAGAGAAGAAGAAGATTATATAAATATAGTATACGTTACCATATATATATATTATAATATTAGTATAATATTTACTATATAGTATATAGTATATATTATATATATAGCTATAGTATATATATATATATTATATATATCATATAGTATATCATATATATAAGTAGTAGTATATATATATATATATAGTATATACTTATACTATATTGCGGAGATTTGGTTCTTTGTGGCGAGTCTGAAGAGAGTGTGTGAGTAGGATTGTGGAGAGATCTTTAGTAAACGTAGATTTGACAGGGGTGTGAAAGTAAACGTAGTATAGAGTAGTAAGGTTGTTATGGTTGTGAGTGAGGGGACAGTCCTGTCAGTCGTGAAGTTAGTGCTTAGATTAATGAGAGGCAGCGTGAGCAGAGTGTCTGAGTGTTAAATATTTTGTAGGGGTAATGTGTTGTAGTGAGTAAGGGAACGGTTATGTGATGCCAGAGTGGTAGTAGGTAAAGTTTGGTGATGGCTAGGGAGGTGGCTGCGTGGCAAATTAAATCGTTGGGTGAATGTAAAGGGACGTAGTCTGAGTGCCCGCTAGAGTCGTGTCACATGAGGGCGTATGTTGGTGTACCTGTGTTCTATTGTTGATGGCGTAGTGAGACTCAGTGGCGTCGTGCGGAATAATGGAAGTTAGATCTAAAGGTTCAAGTGTGTTGCAGATGGACCAAATCTTAGGGTCATTGCTAGAGGTGTGTGAAAGAATTTAATAAAGTGAGGATGAACGTATTTAGGAGAGTGGGTGTGGCGCTGTGAAGAAAAGGGGTAAATGAGAGAGAAATGAAAGTACGGTTGAGTTGGTGTGGTCATGTGGAAAGGTGATTGAAGTGAAAGGTCCCGGTTCGGGTTAAGCGGAATGTATGTAGTGCTGAAGAGGTGTGTGTGGTGAACGGATCCGGCGTGTGGAGACCGGAAGAGAAAGTGGATGTGAGTCAGTAAAGGAATGTTGAGTCAGGGAAGATGTGAGTTTGGCAGAGGCGAGAATAAAGGTGCAGTGATAGGAGGAGAATGGCGGCTAGGTTGTTGTATGGCGGGGCATGGTTTGCTGGCCCACCGTGGGCCAGCGGGATGAACCCTACATGTGACGATTTTACCATAGTGAGGCGTCCGTCGCCCAGCGTCCTATGATTGCTCGTAAGGGTGCGATTGTTCTGTCTATGTCGACGCACGCTCTCACGTAATTTAATGGGTACAGGGGGCGTAGCGGGCTGGGCTTCCAGTATTCTCCTCTCTT
>JABUQX010047404.1:47500-56406 GCA_015478945.1 Trachelipus rathkii | reverse complement strand
ATTCAAAAATTTTGCGCAATTGATTAGCTATTCTGTAGTTTTTGAGATATGATGTTTTTTTTTTTCTTTTACAGTTTCCGCAATAAATTTTTGCCAGGATACCAGGATTCAAACAATGTATTCCTTTTTCCTGTTACTATTGTAGTTTTGGAATGATATATTTTTTTTTATTATTTATTTTTTATTTATTTGTTTTTTACGCAAATTTCCGCACTACAATTGGCACCAGCATCCGACTCCTCCGATCGATGCTGCGGAATATACCCTGGGTTATTCTTTTAGTTTAAAAAAAAAAAAGCAAAATTTAATAGAAAGTTCTATTTATTTTAACAGAGTGATAACCAATAAAAGTCTCTATAGGCTCTCTAAATATTATTACTAAAATTGATAACAGTATTTTTTATTTTTATTTTTTTATTTTTTTTTTTTACATTATTCCATCTAAAATTTTCACAGGATTCCAAAAATGTATATTCGTATTTGCCGTGAGCTATTGTATTTTTTCGAGAATAATTTTTTCTGATATTTGTAATTCCTTATTTTTTTTTTATCTTTTTTTTACATTTTCCGCACATAAATTGGACGCATCAGACATGTATTCCTTTCCCGGACGGATAGCTGATTTCAATATTTCTGAGAATAATGGATGAGATATTTGTGGTTTTAAACTGGATTTACCCATATATATATATATATAATATAGATTATATATCATATATACGATATAATAATATATTATAATATAAATATATATACTATATTTCTAATAAATTAAAACTTTTCATATGAATATATACTATATATATATAGTATATTAATATTATATAATATATATAATATATATAGTATAAATTATATAGATATTATATATAATATATATATATTATATATAGTATTATATAAATTATAATATAATAGAATATATAATATAGGTCAAGACTCCCATAATAAAAATCCATTTATAATAATAAAAATAATAATATAATAATAATAAATAATAATAAATAATCAATAATAATATAAATAAGAATAATTAATAATAATAATAAATAATAAATAATAATTAATAATAAATAAATAATAATAATAATTAATAATTAATATATTAATAATTTATAATAATAATATAATAATAATATATAATAATGAATAATAATATTATTTATTATTATTTATTATTATTTATTATTATTATTATATATTATATAATTATTATTATTATATTAGCATTATTAATAATATTATTTTTTGGGGTTTAATAGAAGAGATAATAATAAACAATTTAGCAATAGCACCAACAATAAAAATTATTTTAAAAAATAAACATTATTATATAATTATTATTATTATCTATAATGATAATTATAATCTAATTATAATTATAAATATAAATTATAATTTATAATTATAAATTATAATGTATAATCCTATAATTAATAATAATAATAAATAATAATAATAGTAATATGATAATAATAATAATAAATGATTATATATTATTATTCTTTATTATTATTATATTCATTATTACTTATTATTATTAATATCTATTATTATTATTATTATTATTATATATAATATCAATAATAATAATGGAATAATAATAAATATAATAATAATAATAATAATAATAATAAATAATAATAATAATAATTATTTATTATTAATATTATATATAATAATAATAATGGTAACTTATATCAAGTATTATTATTATTATTATCTATTATTATTAATTATTATTATTATTTATATTATTATAATTAATATTATATTATTATTATTCATATTATTATTATTATTATTATTATTATTTTATTTTAATTTCAATATTTAAATTAATAATATGTAAATTTTTTTTGTCAACAAGTTTACATGTGGCTACATTAGCCTACTCGTAATATAAAGTGCATATTATGTTAAAAATTTGTACATATTATTATTATACGATTTGTTTTTAGAATGATTGTCATAAATTTTTTTTTTTTTTTTTAAGTTTACTTATCACACAAGGATTAAAAATAATAGTTCAAATTTGTGAAAAAATTCAAGTTCCATTTTCCATTGGGAGTCGGAGTCGGGAGTCGGTTGTTTCCAAAATCGACTCTGGGAGTCGCGAGTCGGTTGTTTTTAAAATCGGCTGGATCTGGAGTCGGAGTCGGGAGTCGAGTATAAAAAAACGACTCCCCAATCCCTTATAAATAATATCATATTATATATATATTAACCGAAATATATTATATATATTATCTATATATATTATATATATATATATATATTATATATATTATATAACTATAATATATATATATAATATATATATATTATACTATATACTATTTGATAACTGTAAAAATGACATTGGGAATTTTGAAGACCGAAAATTATATGTTTCCAATCTAATACTTGCTTTCATGACTTTGATGTAATGTTTACATGCAAGATCCCGTGACGTCATCACTCACACTCAGAGATTTCCCTGTGACGCGAATGACTAATTTTATCGAGATATATATACAGTACTTATATTATATATATATATAGTATATATATATATTACTATAATTATAATTATATATATATTATATATATATATATTCACAGCCCAAAATGTAGGGCGCTCGAGCCGACGGGGAACAGAAAGGGGGAACGTTATCCATTACCCTAGGGGAGGGCGGAGGAAACCCACGCCGACACCAAATACCAAAGAGCGGGAGTTCGAGACCCTCCCCGGAGGGGGGAAATAATCCTACCCTGTCGTTCCCGGAAGGGCCGAAGGACCCGACTCCTTCCTGGCGGCGGTTTACCTGGGGTACACATTAGTTTAATAAAAAAAATAATAATGTTTTTTTTACAACTAACTGCGTACCCCAGGGTGAACCACCCCGATGCAGCGAGCGCGGGGTCTCTCGGCCTTCCGGGAACCAGCAGGCTAGGACTATTTCCCCCCTCCGGGAGGGTCTCCGGATAACCCCCGCTCTTTGGTATTATGGGTGTCGCCGGGGTTCCTCCGCCTCTCCCCTATGGGGGATGAAACGCATCCCCCCTTCTGCATTCCCCGTCAGGCTCGAGCCACCTATACTGGCGTGATTATAATATTATATATATAATATATATATATATATATATTATATATATATAATATATATAATATATATAGTACTATATAATATATATATATATTATATATTAATATATATCTCGATTTAAAAATTGTCATGACATCACAGTTATACGTAACACAGTATAATATTTCATACTAATGATACGTTAACCGGGAATCCTGATCGTGTATGAACATACACGCGGAGCTTGCAATAAAATTCTCTACTTTGAGCACGGTATGGTACAGTATATACTGTAATGCCATACTAATGCCACTATATATATATATATAATATTATATATATAATAAATATATAATATCTATATATATTATATTATATATGATATATATATATATAAGTTATATATATAATATATGCCAGGTAGGCTTATCCTAACCATATATGGACATACGTACGTTATCGTAAAAGTTTACGTTTACGTAGATCGAATCGATTTATAATATATGCGTAGGCCTACCTCTTCTCTCTCCTCTCTCTCTCTATATACTATATATATGTAATAGTATATTAATATATATATAATATATTATATATATATATACATAAATATATATAATATAACATTTTTTTAGAGCATTATTTTAATTTTTTGCTTATTTATTCGTGAACGAGAAAATAATTTTTTGGCACAAAGTTTCCAGGGTCCTCAAATATCCAATCATAGATTTGTAATACTTCAAGCACATATAAATATACTATGGTTTTCAAATTGAACTCATTGTAAATCGAAAAAAAAAATTTCGAAAGAAAATTATTTTTATCGCATATATAAATAATCGAAAAATATCAAAACTAGACATTTGATGTGTATTCCCTAAATAAAAACGCCCGAAATTAGTCCACATTTTTTTTTTCGGGGCGTAATTTTTCATTATTTTTATTAAAATATGCATTGTAAATAATCGTTAATGTTAAAAAACTACTCAGAGAATTTATTTGATACCATTTTTGTAAATTATGAATTTATAGTTTTAATGTAATAGTTACGTAAAGCTCATTCACCTCAGCTAAAGTATTACCATATATATTTATAACATTTATTTTTTTTTATATTCTATCTTACAAAAAATAATTATTTAACATTTTTTATTTAATTAACTACGTTTGGTATATTCAATCACAGGTATTAAATATACTTATGGTCTCAATTGACTTTGTAAGACTTAAACGATGATAAAAAATCTAATAAAAACGAAATAAAACAAAGAATTTATAGAAATATCAGAAAAACATCCAATCTACTTATGCTTAAGTCTTTTATTTTCTAAGTTTACTCCTGACTCTAGTTAATATTACTACATTTATAAAAAAAATAGATTTCTCGATAATAACAACATAACTAAAACAAGATTCTATATAAAACAAATGAAGCCATTTCTGTAAATTAAAAGTTTATAGTTTTAATACAATAGTTACGTAAAGTTTATTCACCTCAGCTAAACTATTATCCTGTATCGATTTTAGAGTGTGAAATAAGGTGTCCGAGTATGTCCAGTTATTAAAAAAGATGCATTGGGATTAAAAGAGGGATTGGACCCCGGCGATAATGCACGGTGGCCATTTCGACATTTTCTAGCTGTCGTTTCCGTGTCCTCGAAGGACATGAGGAAATAGACAAAATATCTTATTAAGAGTAGTATAACGTGAAAAAAAAATTACGCAATCAACTACTACAACAACTACTTAAACGAAAATCTAGCCTAGAGTAAAGATATAGCTGTGGCAGTATGACCACAGCCTGTGACCACCATGCAACTTGAAGGTTTGAAAAGAAACGGGTCGTCCTAAAATAAACTTTGACTGACCATTATGCGCTTTTGTATCAAATAAAAGAGATAATTGACAGGGAGAGCTGTGCTTTATCAACAAGGAACATAAGGCCAGTTCATAAATGTTTTATTCTATATAGTTTTATTTTATAATGATTTATCCGTATTTAAATTTATTTTTATTTTATTTCATTTTCTTTTATTTTCTTGTTTCATATATTTACTATGTATTCATAAATGTTTATATATATTTTATTATATTAGTGTATAGCTGTATTTAGTATTTTTACTTATTTTATTTTATTTAAATTTATTTTATTTTATTTTTTAATTTTTATTTTATTTTACTTTATTTTACTTTATTTTATTTTATTTTGTTTTATTTTTTTTATATTTATCTTTTATTATTTTCTATTATTCATTTATTATTTTTTAATCTATTATATTAATTTTATGATTTAATACAAAGTTTTTTTTTAAACCAAAAATATTTGTTAAGTGGTACCGATGTTAAGGCTATACCACGAACATGCATAAATAAAATAAATAAATACATAATTTATTGAAGAATTAAATACATAGCTGAATAAATAATAATGTACTTAGTTTTGTAAAATGATTTGAAACTAAAAGCCAAAAATAAAGTTATAAGTTAAAAAAAAGTTACAATAAGAATTATATAGAGAGAACTGTTGATAGAAAGAGAGGTAGCATAAATTTATTATTTATAAGTAATCTTTGAGGGTAGTATGTTCTGAAAGAAATACAGAAAATTCTTCTTTTTCTTCTTCTTCTTCTTCTTCTTCTTCTTCTTCTTCTTCTTCTTCTTCTTCTTCTTCTGAAAACACCTCTGTTCTGTATTTCTCGGGGTATCCCTGAAATGAGAATGTAATCTAGGTGTAGAATTGGGGCACCTTTCATAAAACTCAGAGCTTCGGCATCGGTCGAAGGTTCTGTCCAATTTCTGTTAGGCTACTAAAAGGGACTGGTATGCTAATACCGATACCGTACTTTGGGATACTCCCAACAAGTATCAGCCAGAGTGCGATACTATATAATTGTGTACAATATAGTGCAATTGATATCCTGGCGAGAATTTACTAGTATTTTTTCATCAGGATGTATCACATTGCAGTTATATTACCTCCCAGTTATATTACCTCTTCTAGCCTTGGGTAAGTTTTTTTCTGAATTAGATCCGGCTATGACAAGGATCCTATCTTGAAAGGTGTGTACATAGACCCATAACTGAGCATCCTCAATTAATGTTGATATTTGCAATTGGAACTTTCATCAACCTTCCAATATTGTAGTGGACTCAATCACGTAGTCTACAATATATAGTCATATATATATATATATATATTATATATAAATATATATATATATATATATATATATATATTAAATTATACTATATATATATATATATATTATATTATATATTTATTATATATATATTATATATATATATATATTATATATATATATATATATATATATATAAATTTATCATTATATAATATTTATATATATATATTTATAAGTATATATATAATATATATATATATATATAATATTTATATATATATATATTATAAATATATAGTATTGTATATTTTATATATATAGATATAATATATATAATATATGCATAAAATTCCTACCTAAAACTATCTTTACCTCATCTTCTAATCTTGCTCTTCAAAAAAAAATTTCAAACCACTACTCATATCAAAATACCCTTAACTTCTCAATTGTATACAAAATACCTTTGATCATTGCAACCAACGTTAATTACATCGGTAAGGACATTATTCACTCGCCGTCCATTACCAAACACCAAATATGACCCTACATTCAGACAAACCTACTCTGCCCTTTCCATACAGACCGATCTACCCACAACCATTTACCATTACAAAGACCACACATACAGCCCATTATTTAAATGTTGAAAACTTATTTTTTGAAGACAATTCCAACAATTATAACATACAAGAACGACCACACATAGATCGATCCCATCATAAACAACATTTTGAACTCCTCACTTTTTTTCAACAAATTAAAACAAGTAAGACCAAAATTTTATCATTATGGATTTGAAGTCACTATTTCTAATTTAGTTAAATATAACTAGCAGCCTGAAAGAGGACCAACGATGGTCGAAACTGTTGCCAATATTCTTCATAATTCTTCTTAAGTATTGATATTAACTTGAACCTCATTAAGTATTAGAAAATTGATTTTCTCTATTTAGATTAAGGATTTACAAGCAGTTATATATAATAAAGGGCATTACAAATTATATATTATTCATTATTAATTATATATATTATTATATTATTATTATTATTATTATTATTATTATTGAATTATATTACATTATTATTAATTATTATATATATATATTATATACTATAGTATATAATTATATATATTATATATATGTATATATATATTATATATATATATAGTATATATTTATATATATATTATATATATATTATATATATATGATATATATATATTATATAATATATATAGTATACCGGAATATATTTAGATTCAGGTATATTATAATGTTTTCGAATTTACCTTAAATCGGAAGATTTTGAAAAAAAAAATGTCTTAATTCATTTAATCTTAAATCATATCTCCAACAAGACTTCGCTGGAATGCTGTAATTGGAGTCTACTTTCCTTCTTTCTGCCTCTTTTAATTCTGCACCTGGGGATTTTATTTAGAGCTTTTGCGGATTCGCTGAACATATTGAATGATTTGTTTTCAATTAAATTTGGGACACAGCTTTGATTTATTTCCTGTCTATCTTTTTCTTTTATTTCTTTTCGGTCACTATTTAGCAGCTTTTGTAGATCTTTGCCGCTACCGTGGCTCAAACGGTAGAGCGACGGAGTCACATGGCAAGGTCGTGGGTTCGAATCCTAGTTCGGATCCTAGGTAGAAATTACCTAGAGAAGTTCCCCTCCTTGAATAGGGCTATGCCCGTGAGGTGTGAACTTTTATTAGTTTAAGGCTTAAACTACTAGCAGTGGTGTTTTTCATGGTTTTGTTTTATCCCGGTTCTTTCTTTTCTGCTTGCCATTGACCCTCCGCTTGTCATTCCATCAACTAACTGCTTTTATGGTGATAATTCTACCCCATCAGTACTTACTTTATTTCAAAAACAGATGCCTTGAAACAACAGATCTCTCTTGTATCTTTAACTGTGGCAGAGAAAACTTGGTTGCTTTAAAATGCCTCAAAAACTCATTCCATCATCTTTCTACTCAGCACAAACTTCAATAACTCATTCCATCAGTTTACAACTCAAACCTTCCTATGTTCTTTATATTCTTTGCATTTCTATTACTCGTGATATTTTTTAAATAATCATATTGCTTCTATTACTAAACAAGCTTCTAAAATGTTAAATACATTCGGAAATCTTCACTTTCGATAGTTGCATATTCTATATTGGGTTATCGTCCATTCTTGGCTTTCTTGCAAGGAATGTGCAACGCATTTCTGGGGTAGTACCACTTAAGTAATTCTTCTTGAAAGGGTGGAGTCCAGTTCTTTTATCTTTATCAACTCTTTCGGTCTCAATAACTCTCTCTAATCTTTTTCTCGTTATCGTATTGTTGAATCAACTTTCTTATACTATTTCTATTTTAACAGACACAACTCTCCTGAACTCTTTCGATTTCAGTAACTCTCTCCAAACTCTTTCATGTCAACGTACTGTTGCATCACTCTCCTTATAATATTGCTATTCTAAAAGACGTAACTCTCTTGAACTCTTTTGTCGCATACCTGCTCCTTTGATGAAATATCCTGCGACTAGTCTATCTGCATATTCTTATAGTTCCTCTATCCAGATCTCTGCTCTCAGTCTAATTGTTACTTCTTCTCTTTCATTTATTCTATAAGTAAATTCTGTAGCCCTTTAATTCTATAATATTCAATACCTTCTTTGACTATGTGTATCTGTGTATCAAAAGTC
>JABUQX010047404.1:25000-27500 GCA_015478945.1 Trachelipus rathkii | reverse complement strand
CCAAGGTAAGACTGCATTGACACTTGAATTATTATAACCGTTGAACTATGACTGAATTATTAATGTAAGGTTGTAATATTAATGTAAGGATGTAATATTAAAGCACACACACACACACACACACACACACACACACAACACACACACACACACACACACACACACACACACACACACACACACACACACACACACACACGACACACAGCACACACACACACAGCAAACAGACAACACACACAACACTCACACACAACACACACACACACCAACACACACACAACCACACACCCACATCACACACAACACACACACACACACCACACACCTCTGTATATATATTATATATAATATATATTATATATAATATATATATTAATATAAGTATATAGTATATATATTATATATATATATATATATATTATATTATATATATATATATATATACGTAATATTTCTCTCCTTAACAGAAGGCTGTCTTTGGAGATGATACATGGCTCAGCGATGCTGAAATTCTAAGAGCCACCACGACACACGAGGAGGCTTGTGGCTCTACAGGAACTCACCCACGTAAACGGCGCGCTGTTGATGTAGAAGGCAACCCTGTTCCTATGTCGGGAGGTGGCATTAGTGGAGACCGTGATGGTGATGTAGAGATGCGTGATAGTCGTTTGCCTTGTACAAATGAACGTCCTCATAGGAGTAATGCAAGGCGTGATGATGCATCCCCTACCCCTTCCTCCCTCTCTACTGGAAAGAATATTCCCCCTACGAACTCGAAGGTGAGTTTACATAGTGTTTTTCCATAGGTGTGCGAAAATATTATTATTATTATTATTATTATTATTATTATTATTATTATCATTATTATTACTACTACTATTATTTGCTAGAAATTATTATTATTATTATTATTATTATTATTATTATTATTAATTATTATTATATATTAATAATTATTATTATATTATTATTTGTTATTCAAATACTTATATTCTCTCTCTCTCTCTCTCTTGTCGTCTACAGAGTGTGAGGACATCCGAACCTATAAAAAGTAGCCGTCCAGGTCGAGCTGCCGATGATGGTGCTGTAGCAGGACCTTCAAGGGAGCCTGAACCTCGACCATTCACTGCAGATTTGCTTAATGTCACTAGCATCGCATCTACGAGGAATTCAGGGATAATCGACACACACCGTTACAGGGTAAGAATTAACGAGCAGGGTGTGTTCAGAGAAGGGAGGGATATTAATGATACATTCTTAGGCGTAATACAAAGTGTTATAGCATTCTGCGCCGTGAAGTGACCAGTCAGCAGTATGGGGTGCGGGTGTGGTTCACATTCCAAGGGCAGAATAACAACGAATATTTCGTACGCATCCCCTACAGAATGATGAGTACTGAAAATCTAGCCAGATATCTAGCTGACCGTTTGTTGAAGGCGTTCCAGTCTGGTGATAAGGCACTGTTTAACCAGTTTGATGTAGAGGTGCAAGTATTGCGTAAACCGGCAGGTAATGGACCTATCGTACCTTCATCAGTAAACTTTATAAGTGGACGCATTAATAATATCCAAACCCGTACAAACGATGAGGACATACACGCTAAAAGCAGTATCGGATGTGGATACAGAGCGATAGCTGCCTGTCACAAACTCCATACTCTGCCACCTCCCCCGCCTGGTAGCAACTTTACCCCCACCATAAGTGATTTCACACCTGGCTCCCTAACTACATTAGGGAAGGAAATTGCGCTCAAGTGCAGGCTGGAATATGAAGACCCCTTGATTCCTGAACATTTTGCGAAGATAGAAAAATATTTGAAATGTCGTATATTCGTTTTTGCTAATACTGTACATCACCTCCTAGAGATAGTTTTTAAACCTCATGAACTGGACAGAAGTCTACCCTTATATATAATAGGATATGATAAAGTTAATACCCACTACTACTACCCGTTCCCGAAAGACACCATCAAACTCGCTATAGGGAGTATCAGATGCGACATTAAATTAAAGTGCTCATTCTCTGTAATCTCTGCTACAGCTTCACGGACAATATAACTAGGCATTTAAGGGATGAATGCACGGAATATAGATGTACCCAGTGTTTAACCTACAAGTGTAAAGGGAAACCTGACGCTAACGCGGAACTTCCACACTGCAATGATTGTAACAGGGACTTCTACAATGGTGAATGTTTCAATCTCCATAAAGAACGTACTTGCAAGAAACTCAAAGTGTGCACCCTTTGCGATGAGATAATGTTGGCTGACAAGAAAGGCAATCACCAACATGACTGTGGACATATCCTTTGCAGTGTATGCAATGAAAAGTATGGTGCAGACGGAGATAATCATGAATGTTACATGAAGAAGATTAAGATTCCCACTGATAAGGCATTGAAGAAGAAACAGGTGTTCACCTTTTATTACGACATTGAAACATACAACAATAATCAACGTATAGATGGTAATAATCGAACTGTCACAGACATGCTGCCA
>JABUQX010047404.1:0-15000 GCA_015478945.1 Trachelipus rathkii | reverse complement strand
CTCTGGCATGGAGAGCATATTCCATTCTCTTCCCTTTAAAAAAAAACAAATAATATGATTTAAAACTCCTTTGCTTATTCTTGTTTAATGCAGAGGCGCATCTTTCACAAATTACCGTCGCAATCAAACTCCAGAAAATAATGATACTTATATTTCATCATTGAATAGTGAAAAATCAATGTTCCTTAATACTAAAAACTGAAATTCAATAAGCTTTTTGGCTCCATTCCTAAATACTTTTTCTGGCATTTTTGCCAAAAATGTCCGAGTGTAAACTTTTTTCTTCCTTCCACATCCTGTATATATATATATATAATATATATATATATATATATATATATATATATATATATATATATAATATATAATATATATATATATATATATAATATATATATAATATATAGTAAATATATAATATATATACTAATATATATATAATATATATATATATATATATAATATATATATATATAAATATATATTATATATATATATATATACTATAATATATATATATAATATATATATTATATATATAATATATATATATATATATATATATATATATATATATATACTATATATATATATATATATATATAACTATATTTGTGAACCTATGGAATTTTTATTAGGAATGGAAACATCGCATCCGGCGGATGTGAAAAATTAGACATTCGCATTCATAATCTCATTCGCGGCATTAAAATTTGACATTCGATACATCACTAATATATATATATATATATAGTTATATATACTTATATATATCATATATATATATATAAATATATATATATATATATCATATATATATATATATTATATTATATATATATATTAATATATATATATATATAATATATATATATATATATATTATATATATATATATATATATATATAAATATATATTATAAAATATTTATAATAATATATATATATATATATATATATATATATATATATATATATATATATATATATATATATATATATATATATATATATATATATATATATATATATATATATATATATATAATATATATAATATTATACTATATATATATATTATATATAATCTTATATTTATCATCATCATCATCGTCATTCACCTTCTTTCCCCAAGACTGGGGGTAAGGCGCGTCACATGCGCCGGAAACAGAAAAGTAGTAGAAGAATATGAGTAGTAATAGGGTAATATTGGACGAAAATTTAACCGCGACCTTTTTGACCGCGACCTTTTTGGGCCTTGACCTTTTTGGGCCTTGACCTTTTTGGCCTTACCTTTTGCGTAAGCAACCGTTGTACGTAGTGCCCCCCCTATTTTTGGCCCTCCTTTACGGACTATAGAACCCAAAGTTTTTGAGAACCCTAATTTTTGAGAACCCTAATTTTTTTGAGACCCTAATTTTTGAGAACCCTAATTTTTTGAGAACCCAAATTTTTTGAGAACCCTAATTTTGTTGAGATACCCTATTTTTGAAGAGACCCTATTTGTTTTGAGAACTCGTGCCTATTTTGTGTGTTGGAGGGTAACCGCTAGATTTTTTGAGAACCCAAATTTTTTGAGAACCCAAATTTTTTGAGAACCCAAATTTTTTTGAGAACCCTAATTTTTTGAGAACCCTAATTTTTTGAGAACCCTAATTTTTTGAGAACCCTATTTTTTGAGAACCTTATTTTTTGAGAACCCTATTTTTTGAGAACCCTAATTTTTTGAGAACCCTAATTTTTTGAGAACCCTAATTTTTTCGATCAACCCTTTGGTCTTCCATGGGTCAATTTTGGCCCACCCTAATTTTTGGTCAACCCTTAGGCTAGCCCTATTTTTGATGTTTTGACCTTGATATTTCGGTCACATCTACACACGCGCGCGCACACACACACACACACACACACACACACACACACACACATAGATTTACTTACACACACACAGATTTACTTACACCTAGCCTACACCCAAGCCTCCATATAGCCCACACCACCCTCCACATAGCCTAAACCCAAGCCTACACCTAGCCTTCACCTAGCCTAAACCTACACCTAGCCCTCCACCCATCCTCCACCTAGCCTACACCTACACCTAGATTCCACCCAGCTTCACCTAGCCTACACCTAAACCCTATCCTCCACCCAGCCTTCACCTAGCCTACACCTACACTACACTTAGCCTCCACCCAGCCCTTCACCTAGCCTAACACCTAACCTAACACCTAGACTCCACCCAGCCTCCACCTAGCGTACACCTATACCTAGCCTACACGTTCCCCATACAACTTTGATGGCTCAACTTTTAATGGCTCAACTTTGATGACGTCATCTCTGTTGGCATCTATATTGATGATTCAACTTTGATGATCAGATTTATTGATGGTTCAACTTGATGGTTCCAATCACCGTAAGAAGTATGTAGGGATGTTCTATTAGTATTCTAGAAGTATTCCTATGAGTGCCAGGTGAGTGCCCAGTGAGTGCCAATGAGTGCCAATAAGTGCCAAGTGAGTGCCAATTGAGTGCCAATTGAGTGCCACCTAGTGCCAACTGAGTGCCACATAGTGCCAACTGAGTGCCACTGTTTTTCAAGCCTTTTCTTAGCCTTCCCCTGACCTATAATATCGCCTAATATGGTGTCTACCCCCTAGGTTAATAGGTATGATGAATCGATTGGTGTATATTGCAAAGTTGCTAGGATGCTTCCTACTATGAGTTAGTATTTTTCTACCACTTATAGAATATATAATATATGATATATATATTATATATATATAATATATATATATATATATATATATATATATATATAAATATATATATATATATATAATATATATATATATATATATATATTATATATATATATATATATATATATTAACTTGTCCTTTAAAAGGAAGATACATACACCTATGACACTTATACCCATTCACTATGACACTTATACACACCATGACACTTATAATAAGCACTTCCACTCTCCATAGACACTTACAGTTAAACCATATACACTTACATTCACACCCGCACACAGATACACTACACTATAACACTCACAAACACTCCGATATTTTGAATGCCTCAACTTTGATGCCTCAACTTTGGATGCCTCAGCATTAATGCCTCACCATTGTGCCTCCACTTTGAAGGTTCATCTTTGATGACTCCATCTTTGATGCCGTCATCTTTAATACCATCTATATTGATGATTCATCTTTGATACATTTTCTAACCCTTTTCTAGACTTTTCCTACCCCACTATCATAGACAGAAGCTATATTGGAGGTCCTTCCCCTAGGTCATAATTGGAACACCAAGGTCGCCGCATGCGCCCTCCGCGCAAAAACAGTCAACCCCGCACCCGCAGGGCGCCATATCCCCGCGTCCCCGCCCGCCGCGTTCCGCCCGCCGCGTGCGCCCGCCCCGCAGGGGCAATATTTCCGCGTTCCCGCCCGCCGCCGTGCGCCCGCAGGCGCAATATTCCGCGCAAATGAAAAATATTTATACTATAAGTCATTCATTTTTATTTCATACCTAAACCTATTCAAAGAATTTCTTTTTCAAATATACTATGAGTCATCATTTTTATTTCATACTTAACATTTTTATTAAAAACATTTTCGCGAACCTAAAACTGTAACTCATTACAGACCTATTATTTAACATATATATTTATTAACATTATTTTTTACTTAATACTTTTTACTTAATACTTTTTAATTTATAAATTTTTAAAAAATTGTATGTAAGAAGAAAAAATCCAGAGTGTCTGATATATAATCATTTTATTTTACTGCAATTGTACGAAATATTTATTAAAAAAATAAACTTTACATACCTTAAAGCAGTAAATCAGTAAATCAATAGAGGTGTGTACCAGCAACAAAGGATTAGTATGCTTTTGTTTTACTGTTTTACTGCTTTAACTCATGTTTTACTGCTTTAACTCATATGTTTTACTGCTTTAACTCACATATTTATTAACATTACATACCTTAAAGCAGTAAAATTCAGTAAATCAATAGAGATGTTACCTAACACCTTAGGGAATAGTAGCTTTTGTTTTACTGCTTTACCTCGTTTAAACTTTCTGCTTTACTGCTTTAATTCACTGCTTTACTGGCTTTACTCACATATTTATTAACATTACATATCCTTATAACAGTAAATCAGTAAATCAATAGAGGTGTTACCTAACACCTAAGGGATTAGTATGCTTTTGTTTTACTGCTTTACTGCTTTAACTTTCTGCTTTACTGCTTTAACTTTCTGCTTTACTGCTTTAACTTTCTGCTTTACTGTTTTATCTTTCTGTTTTACTGCTTTTAACCACATGTTTTACTGCTTTACCTCATACTGTTACTGCCTTTTCTACTCATATATTTATTTAACATTAACATACCTTAATAACAGTAATTCAGTAAATCAATAGAGGTGTGGCCTAACACCAAAGGGGGGGATTAGTATGCTTTTGTTTTACTGCTTTAACTGCTTTAACTCATATGTTTTTACTGCTTTAACTCATATGTTTTTACTGCTTTAACTCATATGTTTTACTGCTTTAATCATATATTTATTATTTTATTTATGTTTTTATTTTGTTTTAAATACTTTTTATTTTATTTTATTTATTATTTTATTTATTTTTATTTATTTTTATTATTTTTATTATTTTATTTTTTATTTTTATTATTATACTTAGTTTTATTACTTAATGCCTATTGTTATTATTATTGAGGCACGCACATACACACACACACAACACACACACACACACACACACCACACTTACACTTAATACACACATTCAACTATGACAACTTATACACACACACCACACACACAACACACATCACTAATGACACTTAATGACACACTATTCACTATGACAACTTTATACCACATTCACTATGGACACTTAATACACACATTCATTGACACTTATACACACAGTTCACTATGACACTTACCATTTACCGCATAGACACTTCATTTACACTTAATACCCCACATGCACACACACACACACCCACACTTACACTTATACACACATCACTATGACACTTATACAACACCATTCACTATGACACTTACATTACCCATAGACACTTGTACAACACACACACACAACACACACAACACACACACACACACTCAACACATCAGATTTTACTTACACTCACAAACAGATTTACTTACATACGCAGATTTACTTACACAGTCACACAGATTTACTTACACTCAACACACAGATTTTACTTACACTCAAACAGATTTTACTTACACCTCACACACAGTATTTAAATTACACACACAGATTACTTTACAACAGACAGATTTACTTACACACACAGATTTACTTACACTCACAAACACAGAATTTACTTACACTCACACACAGATTTACTTACAAACACACACAAAACACACACAACACACACACACACACAACAACACACACACGCACACCTTCGCACACTCATTTACACATATAACGTATAATTTATTAAAACATTTATGTTTCTAATTAAACACGTACATTTATATTACCCATTCAAATATAACTAAAATTAATTTCAAAGTTTCTTAAAAACTTCTATATAATAATCAATCATTATCTTTGAACAAAGAATTTATTAATATACTGTTAAATACTTTTTGTTTATAAATTTTATAACTATCAAGTTTTAAAATAACTTTTACTAAAATTTTAAGAAATTTTATTAAAAACATATATTTTACGTACCTTAAAGCAATAAAATAAATCCGTAAATCAGTAAGGTCAGCCCCTAGCACCCCTCCACACCAAGCTATGCCACGTTTGTTCTATTGACTTACTGCTTTACATCATCTTTAGCCATGTAATAAGTATAAAATAACAAAATAAGTTTTTCTCTGCTAAAATAACATGTATTTTATTAAAATCTTTACTAAGTTTTTTATTTAAAATACATATTTCACTTACATTTAATTCATTCGCTCGATGTTTAACTAAAAATATTTCAAAGTTTTTTAAATAATTCGATTTTCTTTATATATTTCGCGACGCGTAGTAATTATACGCCGCGGGTTCATGCGTCGGTTCCGCACCGGGCCGCGCTTGCGGGCGCTCTTGCTTTTGCTTCACGTGATCTACTAAAAATCTAGTGAATTAATTAATATCTATTCTAGTGAAATTAAAAATTATTCCTCAATGTAAGTATTTATTATAAAATATGAATAAAAACTTAGTAAAAATAAAACACTTTTAATTACAAATCATATAGACTTGTGCAACCGCTTAACAGCTAACAATGACTATGTAATTTTAAAATGGTTGGGGTCCCTAAAAGATAATAAAACACATCCTCAAATACAAGTTTAAAGAACAAATTTAATTTTCAAAAGACGATAATTAATCTCGACCAATCACATGACGAGGTCATATAGAGATATGGATTACTCCGTCCACTTCACAAGTAAGGAAAACGTTTCCTTCTTACCTGCTTAAAGGATCTTACCTGTCCAGCATGTTTCTTTCAGTTTTGAAATATATGTGTATAAAAATATATATATAAATAACGATGATTCTTGTCTATACTGGAAATTACCGTTTGACCTGGTAATGAGGCTTAATAATCAGCGATGGGAGACAAAACAGGCTTATCCTAGAATTGTAGGCCATAAATGTTTAGCTACGTAGTTATTGTGCAGTGCCACAATTTTACAGAAAAAGGGTCAGTTTGAAATATATTTTGACCTGAATAGCCTTAAAATCGCCCCCTGGCCTACAGAAAAAGGATTATCCCTAATTTAGGCCTAAAGTTAGTTATGTTCATACATCATTTTACAGAGAAGAGGTCATTTCGTATCTGTAAGGAGGCGGGTTTGGTTGTGTTTTCTCGTGAATTGATTGTCAATGTACATAGATAATAATAATAATAATAAAATGAATAATAATAATAATGAATAAAAACGGAAATCCGAATATTTAGAAAAAACTTTGAAAATATTTTTAGTTAACATTCGAGCGAATAATATAAATGTTAGTGGAATAATTGTTATTTTAAATAAGAACTTAGAATGATTTTAATAAAAATACATGTTATGTAGCAGAGAAGAACTTATTTTGTTATTTTTAAATTATTACATGGCTTAAGATGATGTAAAGCAGTAAAGTCAATAGAACAAACGTGGCATAGCTTGGTGTAGAGGGGTGCGAGGGGCTGACCTTACTGATTTACTGATATTATTGCTATAGAGGTACGGTAATAATATTGTTTTTAATAAAATTTCATTAAATTTTAGTAAAAGTTATTTTAAAACTTGATAGGTATAAAATTTATAAAATAATAAGTTTAAAAGTTAAATAATAAATTTCTTTGTTCAAAGAATAAATTGATTTGATTGTAATGTTATAGAAGTTGTTTAAGAAACTTTGAATAGATTTTAGTTATTAATTTGAATGAGTAATATAAATGTACGGGTTTAATTAAAACATAAAATGGTTTAATAAATTATATGTTTATATGTGTAAGTGAGTGTGCGTTTGTGTGTGTGTGTGTGGTGTGGTGTGTGTAAGTAAATCTGTGTGTGAGTGTATGTAAATCTGTGTGTGTGAAAGTAAATCTGTGTGTGTCAGTAAATCTGTGTGTGGTGAGTGTAAAATCTGGTGTGTGTAAGTAAATCTGTGGTGTGAAGTGGGAAGATTAAACCTGTTTGTGTAGTGTAGAGTTACATCTGTGTGTGAGTGCAAGTAAATTTCTGGTGCAGTGTAAGTATATTGCGTATGATTAAGTGAGATGTCTGTGTGTGAGTGTAAGTAAAGCTGTGTGTGTGAATGTGTGTGTGTGTTGTTGTGTGTGTGTGTGTACCGAAGTGTTCTATTGGTAAGTATAAGTGTCATAGTAAATGTGTGTATAAGTGTAAGTGTGGGTGTGGGTGTGTGACCGCATGTGTATAAAGTTGTATTAATGTGATAGTGGTTCGATGGCGTAAATGTAGTGGTGTCATAGTGAAATGTGTGTAATAAGTGTGTCATAGTGAGTATGTGTGTAAGGGTGTGAGTGTCCCATAGTGAGAGTGGGTGTGTGGTGGTTGTGTGTTTTGGTTGATGTTAAGTGTCCCATAGTGAATTGTGTATAGTAGTGTAGGAGTGTGTGTGTGTGTGTGTGTGTGTGTGTGTGTGGTGTTGTTATTGGGTGAGTTCTAAATAATAGTATTACATTTAGGCAATTGTAAGTATAACACTATAGTATAATAATAAAAATAAAAATAAAATATATAAAAATAATAAAAATAAGATAGGATTAAATAAAAATAATAATAAAAATGAGAATAAAAGTATTAAAACAAAATAAATAAAAATAATGTTAATAATATATGAGTTAAAGCAGTAAAACATATGAGGTGTTAAAGCAGTAAAACATAATGAGTTATAAGCAGTTAAGATACAGTGGAATTAAAGCAGTAAGATAGTGCAGTAAATGACAAAAGCATACTAATTGTCGCCCCCTTTTCCCTTGGTGTTAGGGGGTCACACCTTCTTTTGAATTTTAGCTGATTTTATGCTGTTTTTTTAAGGGTATGTTAATGGTTGAAGTGAAGGAGTAGGTAGTTGATTTTAAGATGATGCATTGATAGAGTACATATGAGTTAAAGGTCGAGTGTGTAGAGGCAGAAGTTAAAAGGCAGTAGAAGGTCAGAAGGAAGTTTTAATGGAAGACAGTAAAGCATGAATAGTTTATAATGCATAATAGCAGGAAAGGTTAAAGCTAATGCGAGAAAGTGTAAAGCAGTTTAAAGCGAGTAAAACAAAAGCAATATCTAAATGCCCTTAGGATGTTAGGTTAACTCGTCTATTGAAATTTACTGATTTACTGCTTTAGGGATGGTAATGGGTAAGTTGTTTAATAAATATGTGGTAGTTTAATGCAGTAAAAGCAGTGAGTTTAAAGTAGCAGGTAAAGCGGAAGAGTTTTAAATGCAGGTAAACGATGTAAACAAAAAGCATACTCATCCTAAGGGGTATTTTTGGGGGAGTAACATCTCTATTGAATTTACTGGTTTACTGCTTTAAGGTATGTAATGTTAATAAAATAGTGTGAGTTTAAAGCGGTGAGTAAGACATATGAGTTAATTAGGGCAGTTAAAATATATTTGAGTTAAGGGAGCAGTAAGACAGTAAAACAAAAAAGCATACTAATTCTTTGCTTTTTTTTGTTTGTTAGGTAAAGACACGCTCTATTGATTTATCTGATTTTGAGCTTTCGGCGTTTAAGTATGTGTTATATTTAAGGTGGTTTTTTAATAAAGGTTATTTCGTTACAATTGTAAGTAAAATAAAATGATTATTTATCAGCTATCAGGCACTCTGGATTTTTTTCTTCTTACATAGCTAATTTTTAATAAATTGATGAGAAATTAAAATTAGTGATTAGAGTGATAAAAAGTGAGTTGAGGTAATATAAATTAATGTTAATAAATGAATAGTGTGGGTTAAATAATGAGTCTGTAATGAGTTACAGTTTTAGGTGCGCGAAAACTGATGGTTTTAATTAAAAATGTTTTAATTAAAATATAACTTTATACAACTTTATTCAATCAGTATATTGAAAAAGAATTCTTTGAAGGATGTTAAGGTTAGAAATAAAAATGAATGACTTATAGTATATAGTATTTTTCAGTTCGCTGCGGAATATTGGCGCTCTGGCGGGCGCACGCGCAGGTGCGCGGAGACGGCGGCTGTGGGCGCGGTACGCGGGCGGGGTGGACGTCGCGGTGGCGCACTCTGCTGGGGTGCGGGGTTGACTGTTTTTGTGCGGCGAGGGCGTCATGTCTGGCGCCTTGGTGTTCCATATTATGTTACCTTAAGGGGAAGCCTCAATTATTAGCTCTGTTCTAGATGAGTGGTGGTGGATGAGAAAGGTTGCTTAGGAAAAGGGTTAGAATTATTATGTATGAGGTCTAGAGGATATAGTTTCTTCAAATATGAAGGTGGTATCTATTTAGAGTACGGCAGTCAAAAGATGAGTCATCAAAGATGAACCTTTCAAGTTAGGCCATCAATGCTGAAAGCATTAAGCTGAGGCAATCAAATGTTGAGGCGATTCAAAGTTGAGTTGGTGGTGCTGATGTCAAAGATTTATGTCTTGAGTCGTGTGAGGTTGGGTTAAGTGGTAAGGTGTAATTCTGTGTTGCGTCGGAGTGGTGGTATGTGTAGGAGTTGTGTGTAGGTATGTGTTTATATGTAAGGTGTCTAGGGAGAGTGTAGAGTGGCTTATAAGTTGTCGATTGGTGTGTTATAGAGGGTGTCTATTTAGTTGAATGTGGTGTATTTAAGGTTTGTTCCATATGTGGGGAGTTATGTTGGGGTGGTGTAGGTTGCGTGTGCAGAAGTAATAATAATATGAGTTTATAGGTTGATTAGGGATATATTTATATAGGGTATATTATGTTATTGGTATTAGTTTGATGTATGTATAATATATAATTAGTATATAGTTATAGTGATTATATGAGGCTATGAATGGTAGAAAAAATACTGGGTGGTTGGTGTGTTAACTCAATAGTTAGGTTGTAAGCATCCTAAGCAACTTGTTGTGAAGAGTTACAGTCGCGTGGTTTTGGTGGGAGGATGTCGATTCCTCATCGAGCCTTATAGATCTTACGGGGGTAGATGCACCCATTATTAGGGCTAATCTAGGTCTGCAGGGGAGGCTAGGAAATGATGCTGAAAAAGTGGCACTCAGTTTGGCACAGTTAGTGTTGCACTTGGCTACTTGTGGCACATGGGTTTGCACTCACTTTGGCAACTCATTGGCACTGGTTCACTTGGCACTCATTGGCTAAACTCATGTCAACTGTGCGCGGTGTGGCACTCCATCCTTCTGGCACTGGCATGAATAATCTATAGATATTTTAAGCTGTGATATTAGGGAACATCCCTACACTTCTTACGGTTGATTGGGAGAGCCATCAATAGTTGTGAAACCATCAATAAAGTCACAAAGTTGAATCATACAATATAGAGTGCCAACAAGAGATGATCGGTCATCATAAGTTGAGCCATAAAGTTGAGAAATGTCCATTCCAGAAGTTGTAAGGGAAAACGTGTAGGGCTAGGTATAGGGTGTACGCTAGGTGAAGGCAAGGGTGGAGTCTAGGGTGAGGGTGTTGATGCTGTAGGCGCAGGTGGAAAGGCTGGGTGGGGCTAAGTTGTAGGATGTATGGGGTTGTAGGGCTTAGGTGAATGGCCTGGGGTGGAGGATAGTGTGAAGTGGTGTAGGGCTTAGGTGATAGCTGAGTGGAAATTCAAGGTGTAGGTGTAGCTAGGTGAAGGATGCGTGGAGGCTAGTGCGGTGCATGTAAGGCTAGGATGAAGGGTCTAGTGTTTGTAGGCTGGGGTGTAGGCTAATGTCGGAGGCTGGGTGTATGGCTATATGGGTAGGCTGGGTGTGAGGCTAGGTGTAAGTAAATCTGTGTGTGTGTAAGTAAATCTATGTGTGTGTGTGTGTGTGTGTGTGTGCGCGCGCGCGTGTGTAGATGTGACCGAAATATCCAGGTCAAAACATCAAAAATAGGGCTAAGCCCCTAAAGGGTGGCCAAAAATTAGGGTGGGCCAAAATTGACCCATGGAAGACCAAAGGGTTGGTCGAAAAAATTAGGGTTCTCAAAAAATTAGGGCTCTCAAAAAATAGGGTTCTCAAAAAATAGGGTTCTCAAAAAATAGGGTTCTCAAAAAATTAGGGTTCTCAAAAAATTAGGGTTCTCAAAAAAATTTGGGTTTCTCAAAAAATTTGGGTTGTCAAAGAAAAATGGGGTTGTATGTATAAAAAATTAGGGTTCTCAAAAAATAGGGTTCTCAAAAAATTAGGGTTCTCAAAAAATTAGGGTTCTCAAAAAATTAGGGTTCTCAAAAAATTAGGGTTCTCAAAAAATTAGGGTTCTCAAAAAATTAGGGTTCTCAAAAAAATAAGGGTTCTCAAAAAAATTTGGGTTCTCAAAAAATTAGGGTTCTCTAAAGGGGGCCAAAATAGGGGGGGCACTACGTACAACGGTTGCTTACGCAACCGTTTGGCGCGCCCTTTCTTCGAAAGGGCGCCAAAAAGGTAAGGCCAAAAAGGTCAAGGCCCAAAAAGGTCAAGGCCCAAAAAGGTCGCGGTCAAAAAAAGGTCAAAAAGGTCGCGGTCATTTTCGTGCTCCAATATCCTTCCCCTACTACTTATAACTCAAGTCCAGAGAGAAAGCCAGCCTTACCGCCCTTTTTAAACCAATTAGTGAGAACTCGTCGCAGTCAGAAAATCCATCCTAGAGCTTCACGGGACCACGACGGACCCTCACTATGGCATCTCGTCAATGTGGGGTTCATCCCTTGGCCCAGGTGGGCCACAACCATACCCCCTTACAAAACCCCGCCATTCACTCTTATTAAGCACCTTTCTTCTCGCCTCTGGTAAACTCACATTTCTCTCCTCCAGGCATTCCTTTACTGACTCAACCAATTTTTCTTCGGTCTCCCAGCAGGTCGATTCCCAACACACTCACCACTATACATCCGCTTAACCAACCGACTATCATCCATCCATCCGCAGGCTGTCAAAGCTGTAAAGGCACGAATTGAGTAAAATTCTCTTCTTATACAAAATATCATGTAAAGCGAAATGCAGATATGGTACCTAAGAATTTCATATCACGCATCGTCGGAGAGAAGCTAAGTTTAAAGGCTTACGAAAGATACATCAGACATTTACTTACGACTGCCTTTAAGAGAGGTAGGAGAGGATTGTCTAAATGCCTGCTGACTCAATGCGAGCATGATTGCCGCAGAAAAATTCTTTTTACAGACGAAAAAATATTTACCTTATAAGAAAGTTTGAAGAAACAAAACGATAGGATGTATGCTACATCATCTATAAAGGAAGCAGAAGAACTAGTACCACGTGTCCAAAGAGGTCATCATCCGGCTTCTGTGGTGGTTTGCGGTGGAGAGTGTGTTATGAAATTCCTAAGGTGTTAAAACCTCAGCAGACGTGTAACAGCAAACCGTTCTAGATGATGTGGTAAATCCACTATGCCAGACACTCTTCCTAAATGTATCATGAACCTTTCAACAGGATTCAACACTGGCACATAAGGTAGAATCAACTTAAGCTTGACTCGGGGACAATGTCCCCCATTTTCTGAGGGTTGACCGTCTGGCAGTCCCAATCTTGTTTGCTTGGATTACAAATTATGGGCAGTTTTAGAGCTAATGATCTGCTCAAGACAACATTAAAATATTGGCACTTTAAAGCTAGCTTGAACGAGTGCAGGGAAGAACCTGCGATGGAGATCGTCTTTGCTGCAGTAGACGACTTTCTCAACAGACTTAAAGCTTGTGTTAATGCAGTTAATATATATATATATATATATATTATATATATAATTATATATATATATATATATATATAATATATATATAAATTATAATAATAATATATATCAAATATATAATATAAATTTTATGTATTATGTATATAATATATATATATATATATATATATATATATATATATATATAATATATATATTAATCATATATTATATACTAATAATATATATAATATATATTATATATATATATATATCTGTGTGTGTGTTAACCTGTAGATATACATGATCCACGAACATACTTTTGATAGATTATTATAATTCCTAATCTTTAAAAATATGTAGCATTTTAGATGGTGTCATTGGCTGAAATTTCACAGCTGACCTGTGTTTGATTGACTACATCTAATAGAGTTTAGGCTACATAGCAACTTAAAAGGGTATGAATGACTTTTAGAGACCGGATTATCCTTTTCAACCCTTACCCGTTTGAAGTCCAACAGAAAATGCTCTGACGAACTCATTGCTGTTGAGGAAACATGCGCAGGCACATTCATACACAAATATGTGTGATTCATATATATATATATATGATATATATATATATATATATATATATATAATAATTATTATATAATATAATATATATATATTTATATATATAATATATATTATACTATATAATATATAATATATATAAATAAATATATATATAAATTATATATATAATATTATATATATATATATATATATAGTAATAATTATGTATATATATATATTAATATATATATATATATATATATATATATATATATAATAATATATGGTGATAAATTGTTAGAAACAACAGACTCATAAATTCTCAAAAAACTACAATGATACAGGGAAGAAGGAATACATTGTTGGAATCCTGGTAAACATTTTAGTGCGGAAAATGTAAAAAAAAAAAAAAAAAAAAAAAATAAAAAAATTAAAAAAATTATATATCAAAAACTACAATAGCTACAGGGAAATGGAATACATTTTGGAATCCTGGTAAAAATTTTACATAGGAAATTTAAAAAAAAAAATAAAAAAAATTTTGTTAATATTATAGTAAAATATGATTAAAGAGCCTATTTAGAGACCTTTTATTGGTTACTCGTTAAAATAAATAGACTTTCCATTAAATTTTGCTTTTTTTTTTTTAACTAAAGAAACCCCAAGGGTATACGCAGCCGATGGCAAAGGAGTCGGGTCCTCTCGGCCTTCGGGGAACGACCGGGGTAGGACTAATCCCCCCCTCCGGGGAGGCCTCCGAACCGCCCGCTCTTTGGTATTTTGGGGTCGCCGGGGTTTCTCCGCCCCTCCCCTACGGGGTATGGAAAACGTCCCCCCCTGTGTTCCCCGTCGGCTCGAGCCCCCTACATTGCCGTGTAAATACCTTTACAAATAATATATATATATACTATGTCCTAGTTCAAAAAAAAGCCAATATTTATTTTATTTATTTTATTTATTTCTTTTTTACATTTTTTCCAAACTAAAATTTTACAAGGATTCCAAAAATTGTATTCCTTTTCTCTGTAGCTATTGTAGTTTTTGAGTTTGGATTTTTTTTTTTTTTTTTTTAATTTTTTTTACATTTTCCTGCACTAAAAATGT